>JAHPZR010020039.1:0-20358 GCA_019787425.1 Platygyra sinensis
AATAAGCAGTCTACCAGAAAAGATCGTAAGTTTGCAAAAACAGGAGCTAATCAAAATTTTTAGTACGCGGACTCTTCACCAGTCGCCTTTATTGTCCACGGATTCTGGTGAGGAATTTCGAACTCAGAAATTCCACTGTTACCCTGTCACCTTATCAAAACTATTTTTCTTCCATTTAGGTGCTGAAGTAAGCAATTCTCTCCAGTTATCAACGGAAGTTGAGATGACAAGCTATGCTCATGATGAAATGCAAGCAGGTGAAGAAACTGAATGTTCGTGATCTCCAAAACAAAAACTGTAAATATTGCCAGGAAAATCACAGGCGAGGCCATTAGTGTAATAACGTAAAATCGAATAAGGAACTAGTGTTGATTTTTTCCAAGTCATTCATATCCAGCAACTACATGTTTCTTGCGTTCGGCAAAGTTTCGAAGCTACAGTAGAAGTGCTGGAGACATCAACTGTGAAAACAAATACTGAATTTATTTTCCAATAACGTGAAACAGTCAGTGCCCGTGTTTCCCCTTAAAGATCGATAATATACTGATAATTTGGCCAGACAAACATTTTTAGCCAACGTTGGATGTTTTTGAGTCAGAAACATGTCTATAATTTTATTAGTCACGTAATATGCAATATGCTGTTATTTTTTATAAGCTAGGCCACTCAAAATTCAGTTGAGTAATCTTAAAAGCCAATTCAAGGTGATTCTTTAATATATTTGTAAAAAAGGGGAAATATTCAAAATATTACAAACAAAAAATACAGAACAAAAAATTAAAAAATGGAAATCAGAGGTAATATAACAAAACGGTAGCGAGAGTTCAAAATGCGCAAAATTATTTGTTTGTTTCTTTTTCTAAAAATGCTTCTCTTTGCTGCAAATTATATTTTACTTTACAACTGAGGATTAATTAAGCCACATCAAAGGACAGTCCACATTTCAATAACTACATGGCGAGAGGTCAGGAAATGTTTCTAGCATAAAAGAAGACTGAAACATTAGAGCTTCCAAAGTTTGTCAAGTTGGAGAGACTTCTATTGAACGTTAGTGGCAGGGTGACTTCATTTAACGCCATCATGGAATATTTGATGATAGTATAACCGCATTTGCATGATACAGCCTTAAACAGGACCAAGTTCAGTTTTGTGTCAGTTAAATTTTCTTGTGGTGAAGATAATGTTGTTCTTTAAAACGTTTTTAAAATCGTCTTCGTGAAGAATGATGTCATCCACTTTACTGTTCACTTAGTTAGCTTTGTTATTCCATGCTCTTGAATGTAGCTAATTAGACGACCTACTTTTCGGACTTTCTTTAGCCGCATGTCATTCTTAAATTTTTTCACTTTAGAATCAGTAGTCATAGAATAATACAACGTTTGCATAGCTTCTGCTTGATGATTTGAATCAAATAGTTTAAAGGAGTACTTAAACTAGATTTTTTTGCTGCAGTTAAGATTTCACTTACCGTAGCTTTTTAGGATCAGTACTCAATAGTAGTTCAGCAGGTGTCTTATGCAAGGTTGGATAACGAGGAAAGCTATAAGACCCCAATGATTTACACAACTTCTCGATCAGTAGAGATTAGTCATGTAATATGAAACATTGCTATTTCGCAAGGTAACTAGTTTTTTTTTTAAAGTTTGCTTTTTCAACTATTAAATTGATGTCAGTTATGTTAGAGCTTCACAATAATGTTGTCCGTTCCTCTTCTGAGGAACCATGAGCCCACTCTCAGACCAGCGGAGAGCCTCCTAGGACACATGATTTTTCCAGAAATCTAACTGGCCCGATAATATTCATTAAAATCATCACAATATTTGTTGCTGTGTCCAAGAATGCGTAAAAAGGTCGACGAGTTGGTGTTTTCTTTATATTATTATTTTTTTTTGAAGAAGTAGAATTTTAAGAAAACGACAAAACGTTTCAACTTATAATACATGTGTCAGTTCAAAGCAATGGAAGTTTTAAAATTTATAATAAGTAGGAAATGCTAATGTAATTGATAGCAACAACAGAATGAGTCAAAGCGTGAAAGTGTTAGAATTAAAGACATCATTTTAGACTAACATGGTGTAATTGTTGATTCAAAGAGGGTTTAATAGCCTCTTTTATCGTAAGTTGAAAACTCGTTGAGGCGTAATCCAAAACATGGAAACAGTCTGCTGAACACAAGGCGCGACAATGTTCAGAATTTAATGCGAGTGGCCCTATCACTGGCTAAATGCTCCTTCACACGAGTGGAAAAATGCGGGACCGTTTTACCGACGTAACAGGCATTTCAGCTCGCACATGCAAACTTGTAAACCACAAGTGAACGGCATGGTGAACAGAGCTCGCCAGGGATATGGTCTTTCACACCATTCATGTTACCGTTCTCAAAAGAAGAAAAAACGAGTTTGATATCTAAACCATTGCAATAGCGCTTGATAAAATGGCGAATCTTTTTTTTTGAGTAAGCATGGCCTATGCTGGGTAACTTAAACGTGGGTGAAGTGGTGGGAAGGGAACCTTGGGGACAATGATTTCTTTGGTTGAATTATTTCATTTTCCAAAGCTTGATTCGAAACTCATTACACTTTCAATTCGAGACAACTTGAATTTCCTTTTTTCTTTAACCCAAACGATAATTTGACTTTGTTTTTTAGTATTTTTCATTTGACACGAACTAGATATACGCGATGTCTTCGAGCCGTTACGAGATATTACGGAAACTACCCCAGACCTACTCAACAGCAGATGAATGATGGGTTGTGCTATTTTTGGCTTCCATCATCACGTGATCGTATACACCTTATTTCAAAATGGCCGCCATTTTAGTTTTCTTTTGTTTACTTGCAAATTAGCCCTTGTTGCCTCGTTCTTAAACTCGAAATTCAAGGAATATTTTCCCTTAAACGAGGCAACAAGGGTTAATTTACAAGTAAACAAAAGAATACTAAAATGGCGGCCAGTTTGGAATAAGGTGTATATGTATTTGAAAGTAAAATTTTGATGTCATGAGGTTTATTTGGAGCTCGCTACAAGAGATTCCGCATGAGGAAGACATGGACGAATTCCGGAAATACACACCAGCTGAGAATAAACATCGTGTCGCTGGTGGATCTCCGAACGTCTCCCGGTTTCTCGTGCGGAGGCTTCAATAATGTGCTTCTGTCGAGGAACTATCGGCTGATAGTTCCGAGACATAAACACTCTATTGTTCACAACTAAATTTTCTTTAGCGCGCTACTTCAAAAATCAATAGGCCTTGTCACGGTTTTCGACGCCATCTTGATGGGTAGGCAAAGCGGTCAGAAATTACAGTGTTTGTATGGGAATCCGATAGCAAATAATGTTTTTCAAAATTGAATTTTATACAATTTCTGAGTCGCAACGTTAAAATACTGGGTAGAAGATTGTATTCACCAAGTTTGAAGGATGTAGCTTGGCTAGAAGACATCCAGTAAGTTTTCCTAATTTTCGATACATTTGTCTGTAAATTTGACTGGGTAGGCGAACGTCAAGACGCTGTTCGCGGGAAAAAATTTACAGACAAATGTATGGAAAATTAGAAAAATTAATTGAGCGCGCTCTAGCCAAGCTACATCCTTCAAACTTGGTGAATACAATCTTCTGCTCAGTATTTTAACGTTGCGATTCATAAATTGCGTAAAATTCATGTTTGGAAAAAGTTAATTGCCATCGGATTCCCATACAAACTCTGTAATTTCTGACCGCTTTGCCTACCCGTCAACATGGCGTCGAAAACCGTGATGAGGCCTATTGAATTATTTTCAACTTTTTGAGTTAAAAGCCGTAAAAGCCAAATATAAAATTTGAGAAAGAAAACAGGCAAAGCCCCCGTTAATTAAGTGTATTTTCTACAAACCCGCTTGTTTACAGAAACATTTTCACGGACGACTACTATCCAACAGGGTATTTTCCGAAGACGGGCACTATGGGATAGTGTCTCTCCGCGAATGAACACTGTCGCGTCACGTGATCAATTTAAACCAATAAGAATCGGAGAAAATTTCGGACTTTCTCTGTCCGACCTCGTAGCTCAGTCGGCAGAATAACGGTAGATCTAATCAGGAGGTCGTGGGTTCGATTCCCACTGAGGTCAAAAGAATTTTTTCTTTACCTCGTGTAGTTCCCTGATTCCCTTTACTAGGGCTACCGCCCAGTGGGTCTTTCATGGGTTTCAAATAGAGTTAATTCTCTGTTCCACTATTTGTGTTCCTAGTGCTACGCGCGCGGCACAACATTCATATGTACCCTAACATTTTTAATGACTGAAAGTTTCACTCCGTGAACACCATCGCGCTGTGTGATTAATTTAAACCATTGGCAAAAAGAATCATACAGAGGAACTTTAGGGGTGATTATAATAACTCATAAAAACCCGGGGCCCATTTCTCGAAAAGATACGGTAGATTAACGGGTCCGAAATTAGAATTTGAAATCATGATCTCAAGAAAAGTAGGGTGTGTTCTGAACTCTAATAAAGTTCATTTTGTTTCTTTAGCTAACAATTAAATTACTGTAAAATATTCAAAACTTCGGAAACTCCCATCTGGAATGGAAAACAAAATAGCTTAACGGGCCTGGTAATTACCGGGAGCTTCGAGAAACGGGCCCCCGGGCTCCTAGTTTAAGAAATGACTCAATGATCAAAGCTCAAAGTAAACATGATTTCGAACCGCAGGCGAGTGTATAACATCAAAATGTACGTAATATAGTAGTGGTCAATGTGAACCTGGCTATTTAACAGGCACGCCACTAAACTGAAAGAAACAGATATCAACTAAACGTAATAGGCTTAAAATACCAACTGACAGAAGGCCAGACCAGTTGACTATTTACAAGCATGACCGAGGAGTTGAATTAGGGTCTACCCCCCGGGTCTACCGAGAAACAACTCCAGCTAAGTGGTCAGAGCGGGACTTGAGCCCGCGACCTCCGGATTTCAAGCCCAGCGCCGTAACCAAGATGCCTCCTTCTGGAGCATTTTCACATGTCGTCACTGAATACCAAAATAATGAAACGGTGGCCATGTTGATCTACTAAATTAATCCTTTGTCGAGAAAAAGATTCTGTAGGAACTCTTTTCTTTTGTAAACACTTTCTTTTGTTCCAATAAATTTGCATGGCTGCTGGTCACGTGAGTGAAAAAAACCCCTCTCCCCTCTCTCTTGACAGCTAGAAAGTGTCGAGCATATAGAACAATATCATATAAAATTTGTGGAAACATCACACTATTTGAAACGACGTGGACGTAAAGCGTTCGTAGAGTCCTTATTTTTGCGATTATAATTTGCATCACAGAGAAACGGTTTCGTGCACTCTTTCACCTATATCTTTTTTTCCTTCCGATAAAATTTTTTAGTTTTCATTTAAATGAAGGAGGACAATGTGCACACTATTATTATGTAATGAAAAATATAGGTCACCATGCTCCTTTAAAAGAAAACGAACATTTATTTCGCTATCGAGAACATGTCAGCTTGCACCCACAGATGCATCAAGTAACTGGTCAAGTATGAACATTTCTAGTGGAGGTACGGTTGCAAATCCTTCTGTGATAGCAAGCCAGGCTGCTAGCATCTTCAATTTGAGAACGGGGCTTTGAGCGTGTTGCTGCACTTCACGGTAGCCTCTTAAATACACGAGCCATTGCCTGTTAGTCCTGTTATCATGCAGGGTCGCCAGAAAATAGTTTAGTCCAGTTCTCTGAGCAGACTGTACGTTTACTGCTTTCTGATGACACGATTTTAAAAGAACATGTCTAGAGGAAAACATTAAAAGTTATTTAAGATATTTTGCGTGTTTGCCACCTTTCTCACATGTGCCGGTGAAACAATTTCTTTGTTTAAGAGACTGAAATTTTGACACAAATTTAATGGTATCTTTTTTATTCTTAGCGCTTAACTGTAAATAAGTGTAATTGTTATTCATTCAAAATGTTTACACGTTTCTGACTGGTTAAAACCACACGCATAATTCACCATAACCAGCTGCTGTTGACCAAATATTGAAGCAATGAGGTCAAAAGTGCAGCCAGCTGCAGACTATTGAACCGTTGAACGAGAAAACCTGGGTACGAGGTTGTGTTATTTTTGGTGAGCGGAAAAACAAAGAGTTAAATGACGAAACTCCTTTACGAACGGGGAAATATTTTGAATGAATAATAAAACAATTATTGAATATGAAGAATTCTGCAAATCTCGGAGGGTGTTATCCACCTCGGTCTTCGTCCTCTGTGGATAACACCCTCCTTGATCTGCAGAATTCTTCAGTCATATCCTACGAAAGCCGAATTCAATAATTGCTAAATATAAAACGTCAATTTAAACAACTTGAATGGAACAGACCTTTCTAAATGTGAAAGATTTATTTGTTACCAAAGGAGGTAATCTTGTATTACTGTCTCATAAAATTGCCAATTATAGATTAATTTTGAGAAAAATTTGTCTTTTGAGTCTCGTGTTAGGTTAGTTTCGTTCAAAAAAAATGTTTCCGGTGACTTTTATTTTTACAATGATGCTAAGTTTCATCATATAAGTTATAGTAATTGGACCGAGTGGAGTACAATTCAGGGAGTAATCGCGCGAGTAATTTCAAAATCGGACGAGTGCGAGGCGCGAAGCCGATTTGAAATTATGAGAACGATTACTCCCTGAATTGTACAACACGAGGCCCAATTACTAATTAATCGTATCTATAACAAATTTCGGAATTAAAAATGTCTTTTGAGAATTTCTTTTGACCGAAAACGTCAGTAGCGCTTTTCGTAAGTTTTAAAAACTGTAGAAAACATTGCAAAGGAAGCCATTAAAGGGCGCGTAATTGACGTGAAAATCACGTGGATATCCAATTACAGGTATACAATTACAAAAGTTAAATCGGACACCTGTAATTGGACACCCACGTGATCACGCGCCGATTATGCGACAAATGGGCGCACGGAAAACCAATCACGATCAAGAAATTTGCCATAGATACGATTATACATATAATCAAGAGAGCATGAAGTCCATGAAGGGCGAGAGAGCTAATCGCCTATAAATAGGCCTTGTTCTAAAGGTAGCCTCTCTCAAGTTGAATTAAATATAGAAACTAGATCTCTTGTAGAATACGTTATTGCGCGCGCTGCGTGTATGTGTTCGTGGGGGAATGAAAATGCCGCGATAAGCCGCCTGGACTAACCACGCGATTAAGCTCCGAGTCACAGAATTGACTATTTCCAGTCTCTCCTGAGATTTCCGAAATCAGTACCGATCTAAATACAACTTTTGACGGATTACCTCAGGAATAACACCTATATGTAGTACTGCTCTCTTATTCATTAAATTATGCTCTCAATGATGGAACGAACCGGGGTCATCATGGCCGCGAGAGAGAAAGGTGTGATCAACTCATTCCTTTCTCCTGATCGAATTGGAATTTTAAATGTTGGCTCTTGCACAGCGGGAGGAAAACCGGAGAACCCGGAGAAAAACTCTCAGAGCAAGGACAAGAAATAACAACAAACTCAACACCCATACAGCACCCGGCCAGATTCCAACACATTGGTGGGAGACGAGCACTCTAACCACTGCACCATCCTGCTCTTCAAGGAAAGTGAAAGTGACTGATAAACAGCTTCTATGATCAGACAGGCTCTTTCACTTCGGGGGTGGAGTGCAGGCTCCTTTCTCTAACAGCGGCTGGTAATCGAGCCTTTTCTCAAAAGCATCAAGATTTTCAGTCCCAGCCTCAGCTCCACCGAGTCCATGATGCGACCAGTATGTAAAAGGGGAGTTACTATAATAACGCCTATAGTATAAATATTAAACGATGTCTGCAGTAATGACAATTCCTCCTTTATTTTTTTCATCGTGTCATATAATCTATTCTTATAGTTCCTTATCTATTCAAGCCAAGTAACTGGTAGGTATTATCTAAGAAAACAAGCTTAGTATATAACAAATGAAACAACTAGTCCTAGTGTTATAGAACTACAAAAAAACTTCTGGAATAAAACCGACTTTACTACATCATTTACCGCTGCTTTCAGAAAGAAGACAGCCTGGAACCCAAGTAACCTTAGAACGACCTAAAGTACGCGATATAGGTCCTTTGCACGATCCGGTCACATGGTACGGAATAAATTATGCTGGGGGGCAAATAACGTAGTGGGACTTTCAAAACAAAGGAAAGTCGGGCTGGACTGGTAAGAGTTCCTTTGTTTTGGAAGTCCCACTGCATTATTTGCGTCCCAGCATAATGTATTTCGTACCATGTGACCAGATCGTGCAAAGGGCCTATTGTAAGTTCTTGTACGTCTATTGAAAGAGTTCAGCCACGGATTTTTGAGTTATTTTGACCACGTAAAAAGTCACTATTAAATTGAACGAAACCTTAAAATAGTAGTTTACTAAGAAAGAAAAACAACAAACAGATCACCATAAACCATAAAGGAACAAGGATGTCTACGGATGGAAAAGATTCACACGGATTACAAACACCAAACTTCAAAAAATTTCGGCTAAACTTTTCAACTGACGCGCAATGAAACCTTGACTTAGCTCATTCAAGGCCAAGGTCATCTGTCTTTTTTCAGTTTGAAGTATAAACACGGAGCAAAGATTTTCCGGTGAAAAATAACCCAAATACACCTGCAAGAATTCCGATGAATATTATTGATATATCAAAGAAGTAGTGATAAAATTTTAACACCTCCTTTTTCAGAATAAGATGAAAAATTGGCGGGAAAATTAAGGCCACACATGAACCTGTCAAACTTCCGATAAACGCCATAAAAACGCAAAGTGTGGAATGGAAATCGCAGGAAGGAGAGTCAGAAAATTGGTGACTACTCGGATACCAATAAACCAAACCAAATCAGGAATTTTGAATGGCAATGAATCAACTGTAAAAGATTCTTCGATCGTTTGGATAATGGTGATCACTCGGAAAGGGTATGAGAAAAACACGTTTAAGATTAAAAACCCGTTGACAAGGATGCGGATAACACCCATGGGAAGACTATTGACGATGACTTCCTGGATGTTTGAACTGAACGATAAGAAAGCGCAAACGGAAAAGGCGACCTTTAAGATTGCAACTGACGTGTAGGACAGTGCTAACATTGTGTTGAACTGTGATCTGTTTTCCATGCTTGCCTCAACACCAGGCAAAACGGTATGGGAAAGATAGCTGAAAATTATAATTCCTAGAGCAACTGGCAGTTCTGTTATGTCCCAAACTAAGAGGTCTTTAATATCCCACGAGGAGTGATGCGATATTCCGACAGCCAAAACAGTGATGACAGCGACTAATAAAGCCACTACACTCAACAAGCTTAACCAAGCAACCTGGGAAAGATTCTTTAGGAATATTGTCGGGAGTCCAATCACGGCTGCAATGAGCATCCAAACCTTGTCGGACAGCGGTAGGCCAGGAAAAATACTGCTTGAAAGCGAGGCGCACAAGACAAGGTACAAAGACGCGAGAAGAAAAAGGTCGATCAACTGGATAGCGGCAACAATGGCTCCACCAAAACGAGGCCAGCAGGCTTCGCCAAGTTCCCTGTAGTTAGACCTGCAACGCACTCTTTCGCCTGCATGGTTCTTTTCGTAAAGGCAGTCTATCAATATAGCTCCTGTATAGAAGGCGATGAAAGGAACCAAAAGTAATGCCACAATGGCAGCCAGGCCAATGTGAGCAATGACATAAGGAAGACCTAAGAGGCCGGTACCTTCCATATCACTCATAAGGTTTACCACCGTTTTCCATAAAGAGGATTTTCCTTTAGTCTCTTCGCTTTCTTCGGCTGAATCTTCTTCTGCGGTCGATACTTTTTCATCTCCTGTTTGTGGCGAAGGTTCTGGATCGTTTTTAAGAAAGTGGTAACTGACAGAATTCTTTGACTTTGACATTTTTTGCATCAAGGCCCAGCAATCTTCCAGCGATGTAACGTGACCGGCTCAAAAGCTGCGGTTGAATTCACCTTTGTAGTTGAATTGTGCCTGAAAAAAGATAACCAATCAAGAATTAAGTTATCGTTTAACAAAGTATTATTTTGTTGAACTTCCGAAAATCAAACTGCGAAACTTCAATAAATCAATAGCAAGTTGTCAAGGTTTTCATTTTGTCGAGTGGTCTTTACACCTGCGTGAAAACGTGTTTAATTTTCTTAAGGGATATAGGCTTAGTTCACCTACCGAGAGCTTTCCACACGGCTGCTATGTTGCTGTTTTCATACAATAGGAAATTTCTGCATTAGAAAACCTGACAAGTGATTACCTAAGAAGAGAAATTTTATCACCGCACACTATTTAAAGAAATGATTAATTGCTGACAGAACTAAACATGTTCGTCAGTTAAATTTGCGGAAAAAAACAGTAATTGAATTCAGTTCTTCTAACCGTCCTTTCATGCCGTCTTGCGAAAGAACGCGTATATATTGTCCTGCTTCAAACATGTCTTGTTGATGAAGGGAATCACGTAATGAATCGTCCATGGAAATATTTTTTCTTTCAACTCGATTATTTTTCTTTTGTCCGAATACGAAATTTGTTATTGAAAGATTTCATGGTGAGAAATAAAATCGGCTCGTTAAAACAATTTGCTCAGATAATTTAATCAAAAAAGATTTTGTAAAAGCGTTTCTTCTGTAGACAAACAACCAGGTCGTGAGTTGTTTCAAAGTGGCAGGGAATTTCAGAAAATCGTTTATTACCGGGGCCCCACCTGTCCCTGTCCTAGATTTGAATGGCTGTGTTATTAAAAACTAAGATGTACATTTCGACTTTGGAAATGGAGGACGGAAGCCAATTCAGAAATCGCTTTGGGTTTTCAAATTAAAATAAAAAAAAAGAAAACGTAGATAACGAGAAACAATGGATTCACCACTGAATTTTCTCCGATTCGTATTGGTTTAAGCTGATCCCTGGACGCGATAGTTTTCATCCGCGGAATGAAACTATCAGCTCATAATGCCCGTCCCGTTTCGGCAGTTTCGGTATATTTCAACTACTGAGCAAGAGATAAGTTACACATGCATACACAACGTAAGTAGTTCTGGTGATGATAATTCATGTCTTCGAGTTTGTTTTCATAACCAAAAGAACTGTCAAATTCCTATCTTCACTTGACCCTGTAAAGTACGATACTTGTGCGGACCCTACGCGCACAAAAACTTGTCCACACGGACAACACGTCTTCGAAAAAGGCGTCATCTTGTCCCAGATCAGATGTGGCAGCTAAAACACCCTAAAGAAGGCAGCAAAGACGAAACGTCGATATTTTACTTTGTTTCCCGCGCGCGCAATCATATAATTCTTTGTAATGACTTGTGAACACGTTTGCAAAATTAGCAAGTCACTTGTAAAAAGAAGCTCTCGTACCTATCGTTTCTCTGGATTCATTAGTCTTAATCTTACGTTTAGTGTTTTTCGTCAACTCGTGCCTCGTAAGAATACCTATGTTCAGACGATGGCACGAATATTCCTCTTAAGTTACCCTCGAGATTCTTGGGCGCCAAAATATCAAGTATTTTGTTGACTTACAGGACGCAATAGATCTGTCACTCGTTTACAAAATTATCAAGTGTTTTGTAAGAAGCTTACATGTTTACTTTTAACATCTGCACATTACCTTGAATTTTTCTTACCTGTAGAAGTTCTGAGGCACGGACGTGTTTGCGACACTGAGTTGACTGATAGACTGCGAATAATTATGAGCTCTTTATTTATCGACTTCATTGGTATTCAGAAAATTAAAAAAAGCTTAATTAAAGAAAATACGTTCGCTGATTGGTCTATTTGATTCTATTTAAATACTAAGAATGTGTGTGAAAATCTCGTAATTGCATCTAATTTAAAGCTCTACAGTATTTCTGGTTCTGTCCTGGTGTACCGGTTCACAAGGGAATAACCATTGATCTTTCCTTGTTCAAGAGTCATTGGTTAGCTGTTGTGTACTGTTTGGTCCTCTGTAGCGGCTCTCGTGAACCGGTACACGAGGACAGAACCAATGCTTTGTTTAGATTGAGTCAGACCGAGTGTTCAGCTAAGGTTTCTTTTCTTGGATAAAGAGCATTTCGTAAACTAAGCATTCAAATTTCCCACGTCGGACACTACTTAAGAATGGTAAGTTGTTCCTGAGGACCTTTGTTCCTTTGATTGTGTTCGTCACGCAGAGTGCTTGTGTTCCTCAATGCGTAGAAAAAGTTGTCGGCGAGTATAACCAACATAATCCCCATCACACAGATCACATTTGAATGTGATCTGTACAAATTCAATACAAATTCAAATCACGGTAAATCAATACAAATTCAAATGTGATGTGTGTGATGCGGATAAGTTGGTTATACTATTTTGTCGACCACACGGCCGTTTGTAATCAAAAGGAACATTGACGACTGGAATTTAGCGAAACAAAGGCGAGCGAAGGCAAACGCCGCATAACTCCAGTGCGAGTAAATGAGAAGCTTACCGTCTCACAACAACAACAGCAAAGAAAATCTCATCACTGCGACGAGTAATGAAAACTTACGGATTTTGAAAAAGATCTCCTGTACTTTACAGCACAACACACGCGACCAAAAGCACATTATTTTGATTATTTTAAATATAAATTAAACATTAAAGAAATTCGACACTGTCTCCGAGGCGTACGCTATGAACTCCATTGACAAAGAGGAGGTCACGTGATAAACGGCAGCTCATCTAGACCTGCTGATCAAATGCAAGCGATCCATTTTAGTTTACTTCATGTTTAAACGGCACACAACCAAAACAGGAAGATTTCACTGGCGCTATTTTTCACCATGAAATAACTTTAGTTTTCAGTCATTCAAGCGTTTTTCATTTTTTTTTTTGAAAAGTGAAAATTTGTCAAGCGCAAACGTCATCCGACAAAACTGGGATTAAATCAAGAAATGATGTCACCGGGTAAGTTGCCCGACAGACAAAATCGTCGGCTTCAAGAGAGAGGGGAGAGGGGTTTTTTTCACTCACGTGACCAGCAGCCATGCAAATTTATTGGAACAAAAGAAAGTGTTTACAAAAGAAAAGAGTTCCTACAGAATCTTTTTCTCGACAAAGGATTAATTTAGTAGATCAACATGGCCACCGTTTCATTATTTTGGTATTCAGTGACGACATGTGAAAATGCTCCAGAAGGAGGCATCTTGGTTACGGCGCTGGGCTTGAAATCCGGAGGTCGCGGGCTCAAGTCCCGCTCTGACCACTTAGCTGGAGTTGTTTCTCGGTAGACCCGGGGGGTAGACCCTAATTCAACTCCTCGGTCATGCTTGTAAATAGTCAACTGGTCTGGCCTTCTGTCAGTTGGTATTTTAAGCCTATTACGTTTAGTTGATATCTGTTTCTTTCAGTTTAGTGGCGTGCCTGTTAAATAGCCAGGTTCACATTGACCACTACTATATTACGTACATTTTGATGTTATACACTCGCCTGCGGTTCGAAATCATGTTTACTTTGAGCTTTGATCATTGAGTCATTTCTTAAACTAGGAGCCCGGGGGCCCGTTTCTCGAAGCTCCCGGTAATTACCAGGCCCGTTAAGCTATTTTGTTTTCCATTCCAGATGGGAGTTTCCGAAGTTTTGAATATTTTACAGTAATTTAATTGTTAGCTAAAGAAACAAAATGAACTTTATTAGAGTTCAGAACACACCCTACTTTTCTTGAGATCATGATTTCAAATTCTAATTTCGGACCCGTTAATCTACCGTATCTTTTCGAGAAATGGGCCCCGGGTTTTTATGAGTTATTATAATCACCCCTAAAGTTCCTCTGTATGATTCTTTTTGCCAATGGTTTAAATTAATCACACAGCGCGATGGTGTTCACGGAGTGAAACTTTCAGTCATTAAAAATGTTAGGGTACATATGAATGTTGTGCCGCGCGCGTAGCACTAGGAACACAAATAGTGGAACAGAGAATTAACTCTATTTGAAACCCATGAAAGACCCACTGGGCGGTAGCCCTAGTAAAGGGAATCAGGGAACTACACGAGGTAAAGAAAAAATTCTTTTGACCTCAGTGGGAATCGAACCCACGACCTCCTGATTAGATCTACCGTTATTCTGCCGACTGAGCTACGAGGTCGGACAGAGAAAGTCCGAAATTTTCTCCGATTCTTATTGGTTTAAATTGATCACGTGACGCGACAGTGTTCATTCGCGGAGAGACACTATCCCATAGTGCCCGTCTTCGGAAAATACCCTGTTGGATAGTAGTCGTCCGTGAAAATGTTTCTGTAAACAAGCGGGTTTGTAGAAAATACACTTAATTAACGGGGGCTTTGCCTGTTTTCTTTCTCAAATTTTATATTTGGCTTTTACGGCTTTTAACTCAAAAAGTTGAAAATAATTCAATAGGCCTCATCACGGTTTTCGACGCCATGTTGACGGGTAGGCAAAGCGGTCAGAAATTACAGAGTTTGTATGGGAATCCGATGGCAATTAACTTTTCCAAACATGAATTTTACGCAATTTATGAATCGCAACGTTAAAATACTGAGCAGAAGATTGTATTCACCAAGTTTGAAGGATGTAGCTTGGCTAGAGCGCGCTCAATTAATTTTTCTAATTTTCCATACATTTGTCTGTAAATTTTTTTCCCGCGAACAGCGTCTTGACGTTCGCCTACCCAGTCAAATTTACAGACAAATGTATCGAAAATTAGGAAAACTTACTGGATGTCTTCTAGCCAAGCTACATCCTTCAAACTTGGTGAATACAATCTTCTACCCAGTATTTTAACGTTGCGACTCAGAAATTGTATAAAATTCAATTTTGAAAAACATTATTTGCTATCGGATTCCCATACAAACACTGTAATTTCTGACCGCTTTGCCTACCCATCAAGATGGCGTCGAAAACCGTGACAAGGCCTATTGATTTTTGAAGTAGCGCGCTAAAGAAAATTTAGTTGTGAACAATAGAGTGTTTATGTCTCGGAACTATCAGCCGATAGTTCCTCGACAGAAGCACATTATTGAAGCCTCCGCACGAGAAACCGGGAGACGTTCGGAGATCCACCAGCGACACGATGTTTATTCTCAGCTGGTGTGTATTTCCGGAATTCGTCCATGTCTTCCTCATGCGGAATCTCTTGTAGCGAGCTCCAAATAAACCTCATGACATCAAAATTTTACTTTCAAATACATATACACCTTATTCCAAACTGGCCGCCATTTTAGTATTCTTTTGTTTACTTGTAAATTAACCCTTGTTGCCTCGTTTAAGGGAAAATATTCCTTGAATTTCGAGTTTAAGAACGAGGCAACAAGGGCTAATTTGCAAGTAAACAAAAGAAAACTAAAATGGCGGCCATTTTGAAATAAGGTGTATACGATCACGTGATGATGGAAGCCAAAAATAGCACAACCCATCATTCATCTGCTGTTGAGTAGGTCTGGGGTAGTTTCCGTAATATCTCGTAACGGCTCGAAGACATCGCGTATATCTAGTTCGTGTCAAATGAAAAATACTAAAAAACAAAGTCAAATTATCGTTTGGGTTAAAGAAAAAAGGAAATTCAAGTTGTCTCGAATTGAAAGTGTAATGAGTTTCGAATCAAGCTTTGGAAAATGAAATAATTCAACCAAAGAAATCATTGTCCCCAAGGTTCCCTTCCCACCACTTCACCCACGTTTAAGTTACCCAGCATAGGCCATGCTTACTCAAAAAAAAAGATTCGCCATTTTATCAAGCGCTATTGCAATGGTTTAGATATCAAACTCGTTTTTTCTTCTTTTGAGAACGGTAACATGAATGGTGTGAAAGACCATATCCCTGGCGAGCTCTGTTCACCATGCCGTTCACTTGTGGTTTACAAGTTTGCATGTGCGAGCTGAAATGCCTGTTACGTCGGTAAAACGGTCCCGCATTTTTCCACTCGTGTGAAGGAGCATTTAGCCAGTGATAGGGCCACTCGCATTAAATTCTGAACATTGTCGCGCCTTGTGTTCAGCAGACTGTTTCCATGTTTTGGATTACGCCTCAACGAGTTTTCAACTTACGATAAAAGAGGCTATTAAACCCTCTTTGAATCAACAATTACACCATGTTAGTCTAAAATGATGTCTTTAATTCTAACACTTTCACGCTTTGACTCATTCTGTTGTTGCTATCAATTACATTAGCATTTCCTACTTATTATAAATTTTAAAACTTCCATTGCTTTGAACTGACACATGTATTATAAGTTGAAACGTTTTGTCGTTTTCTTAAAATTCTACTTCTTCAAAAAAAAATAATAATAATAAAGAAAACACCAACTCGTCGACCTTTTTACGCATTCTTGGACACAGCAACAAATATTGTGATGATTTTAATGAATATTATCGGGCCAGTTAGATTTCTGGAAAAATCATGTGTCCTAGGAGGCTCTCCGCTGGTCTGAGAGTGGGCTCATGGTTCCTCAGAAGAGGAACGGACAACATTATTGTGAAGCTCTAACATAACTGACATCAATTTAATAGTTGAAAAGCAAACTTTAAAAAAAAAACTAGTTACCTTGCGAAATAGCAATGTTTCATATTACATGACTAATCTCTACTGATCGAGAAGTTGTGTAAATCATTGGGGTCTTATAGCTTTCCTCGTTATCCAACCTTGCATAAGACACCTGCTGAACTACTATTGAGTACTGATCCTAAAAAGCTACGGTAAGTGAAATCTTAACTGCAGCAAAAAAATCTAGTTTAAGTACTCCTTTAAACTATTTGATTCAAATCATCAAGCAGAAGCTATGCAAACGTTGTATTATTCTATGACTACTGATTCTAAAGTGAAAAAATTTAAGAATGACATGCGGCTAAAGAAAGTCCGAAAAGTAGGTCGTCTAATTAGCTACATTCAAGAGCATGGAATAACAAAGCTAACTAAGTGAACAGTAAAGTGGATGACATCATTCTTCACGAAGACGATTTTAAAAACGTTTTAAAGAACAACATTATCTTCACCACAAGAAAATTTAACTGACACAAAACTGAACTTGGTCCTGTTTAAGGCTGTATCATGCAAATGCGGTTATACTATCATCAAATATTCCATGATGGCGTTAAATGAAGTCACCCTGCCACTAACGTTCAATAGAAGTCTCTCCAACTTGACAAACTTTGGAAGCTCTAATGTTTCAGTCTTCTTTTATGCTAGAAACATTTCCTGACCTCTCGCCATGTAGTTATTGAAATGTGGACTGTCCTTTGATGTGGCTTAATTAATCCTCAGTTGTAAAGTAAAATATAATTTGCAGCAAAGAGAAGCATTTTTAGAAAAAGAAACAAACAAATAATTTTGCGCATTTTGAACTCTCGCTACCGTTTTGTTATATTACCTCTGATTTCCATTTTTTAATTTTTTTGTTCTGTGTTTTTTGTTTGTAATATTTTGAATATTTCCCCTTTTTTACAAATATATTAAAGAATCACCTTGAATTGGCTTTTAAGATTACTCAACTGAATTTTGAGTGGCCTAGCTTATAAAAAATAACAGCATATTGCATATTACGTGACTAATAAAATTATAGACATGTTTCTGACTCAAAAACATCCAACGTTGGCTAAAAATGTTTGTCTGGCCAAATTATCAGTATATTATCGATCTTTAAGGGGAAACACGGGCACTGACTGTTTCACGTTATTGGAAAATAAATTCAGTATTTGTTTTCACAGTTGATGTCTCCAGCACTTCTACTGTAGCTTCGAAACTTTGCCGAACGCAAGAAACATGTAGTTGCTGGATATGAATGACTTGGAAAAAATCAACACTAGTTCCTTATTCGATTTTACGTTATTACACTAATGGCCTCGCCTGTGATTTTCCTGGCAATATTTACAGTTTTTGTTTTGGAGATCACGAACATTCAGTTTCTTCACCTGCTTGCATTTCATCATGAGCATAGCTTGTCATCTCAACTTCCGTTGATAACTGGAGAGAATTGCTTACTTCAGCACCTAAATGGAAGAAAAATATTTTGATAAGGTGACAGGGTAACAGTGGAATTTCTGAGTTCGAAATTCCTCACCAGAATCCGTGGACAATAAAGGCGACTGGTGAAGAGTCCGCGTACTAAAAATTTTGATTAGCTCCTGTTTTTGTAAACTTACGATCTTTTCTGGTAGACTGCTTATTTCAATGGGAAGAAAATGAAATAAAAGTTAAGAAAGACGTTAAATGCATACGTAGGTAAATCCAAAAGGAAAATATAGCCGAAAAAGTTCACGGAAAGTGAAATAATAATAATGATGATAATCGTAATCATAATCATAATCATAACAAAAATAATAAGAATAATGAGAATAAGAAAACTATATAAGAGTACCTTTTTCTACCATTTCTTAGGAGTGATCTTGGCTTTTGATACAAGTGATATAATGTAATTCTGCTATGAATACAGTCCCCATTCAAGACTCAGTTGAAGTCCAGAATCGTTTCTACTTACTATTCCCAGAAGTTGGTGCTTGTTTTAATTTCGCACAGTATAGAAGCGATTTCAAAAGGGACATTATAAGACACATTAATGTTTACTTACCATGCAGTCTCCTCACCACTTCAAATGAACGTCATCTCCAATGAGTACAAATGGTGCCCAATGCTTTTCTCCGCAAAAGTCTTCTGAAAGTCTCAGATGCTCCCGAGCCTTGTTAAGAGCTTCACTGGCACTTTTTCCTTCCACCAGGTGTTGGTAGAATGACATCATAAACTCCATCGCAGCTTTATCGTTAATCGCCCACAAGGAAACCAGGACAGAACGAGCACCTGCGCCGAGAAAACTGCGAGCAATGCCAACCACACCCTCAGCGTTTACCTTCCCTCGGCCACTGTGACAGCAACTTAGAACAACCAATCGCGCATGCAGTTGAGCACTTGCTACATCTGCCATTGTCAAAAGGTAGTCTTCCTTCTCTGGTTCTTTGAATGGCCTGTCAGGGTTTGGAGTCAAGTAAATTTCTCCGGTCTCCATACAACCATGGGCGGCAATGTGAACTAAGGCCACCGCGTTGAGACGAGACAACACCTCTTCTTTTGTTGCAGATTCTCCAGTGAGCGGTTTGGTCTTTAGAATCTTTCCAATCGCTTGAACTTCCTTCTCGGCACAAGGAAGAGATGTCAGCTTTTTTCCTCCTACTATGATATCCTCAACTGAAGGATTTCCTACGAGCAGCGCATCTTTCTTTCGTGGCAGGCTGCTGAACGACGTATAATCATTTTTAGACAGGACAACGAGGGAGCGACTCGGATTCTATAAGATTCAAACAGGAATTTTTCAGAATCGCTATCAAAAAATGCGGCAAAAGGAGCCAAGCACAAGGGACCATCTGGGACAATGACAATGTTCCTCTCTCGAAGAACGTGTGCAATAGGTCTGATGATCTGGTCATACAACTTTCGTAATGCGGCATACTTATCACCACATGGCGACTGTGAGCTCTTTGGAGGCTGATCTGTAGAAGGTTTCTTATCCCTGATAGCATCTAGTGAACGATCTTCACACTCCACAGGAGAACGAACGTCAATTTGTTGATAGGCCTGTTCTTTCAGTAAATCTAGATATTTGACAGCGTCTTTATTTAAATACTTCTTATCAAAATGAACAGCGTTTCCTTGGAGTAGCACCCAGAAATAAATTTCTTTTCTTCCAACTGCCATGAACACAGTGCTTGGTGGAAGAATTGATAACATCCCGACGGTGAATTCTTGTTTTGCAGATATTCGATACTTCGATTGCAAGAGCTCCATCAAAGCTTCTGCACGACCCTTCTCAGCAGCAAGGAGAGCCTGGTCAGTCTTGCTTTGCTTTATCAGGATTTCCCACAACGCAATGTTGACAAGCTGGTACTCATTTCGCAGGTTAATTTTCCACTCGTCTTTGGATTGTTGACGATCTCGAGCTCTGATTGCGTCAAATTGCTTTAGACTGCATTCATAGCAGCGCAGCGCATCATCTAAAGATCCTAGAGATTCGTAACTACAACCTAGTTGATAATAAGCATTACCTTGTTCAGCTTCGTCTCCCTGTTCTTGGGCAATACAAAGAGTCTGATTTTGGCATTCAATGGCTTGCTTGAGATTACCCTGAGCAAGATAAACACTTGCAAGATCGCCATAAGCGCTCGCCTCGGCTGCTCTGTCCTTCGATTCCTTGGCAATACTTTGGTATCGGGTGAAGTGTTTCAAAGCATCTTTCCATCTTTTAAGACTTCTGTAGATCTTTCCGAGATTGCGATTGGCACTGCCCTCCAAAACCGGGTCTCCTACTTCTTTGGCAATTTTAATAGCCGATTCACTGTAACTTTCACATTCCTTTAAATTTATTCCGGGATATGCACTTCCAAGAGATAAGTTGGCTCTTCC
>JAHPZR010020041.1:0-20000 GCA_019787425.1 Platygyra sinensis
TAGTGATAACTATTACTAGTTGTAACTTAGCCCCAATTAACTTCTACTAGATTGGCAGATCCTTAGTAACCTTGAAATTGAAACAAGATTTTAATTGGAGCTGGTGTATCTCATCTTGCTGGAGAGTCATAACAAGGCAATTGAAACAAACAATATCAACTCTGGGAGGGGTCAGAGAGCAGGCAGAGAGTTTGCAATTTTCTCATCAACAAGATGTCTTATAGCCGTTTCCGTGGGATGCGTTAGTCTGTATGCGACTCTATTTGCAAAAACCCGGCATAAGAGATAAGTCAAAAATGCATTGAACGTTTTTCAACCCCAGTTGGAAACGCTTTCCAACGCGCTGTTATTATTTTGGAATGCGTTGGCAATATGTTTCCTAATGCGTTCGCAACGTTCGACAACGCGTTGAACTTCAGATCGTTTTCATTGTCACGCAATAAAAAGTAAATCGAAAACCATCCAGTGCAAGCCGTTAAGAAAGTCTTATGTTATAGAAGATAAATAAGATAAACCCATTGATGCCTGCATGAAATTGCCTGCGAGCCACCCTTAATTCCCTGGCGTTTTTTTGGAATATTTCAGAGCCAGCGAAAGCAAATCAATTAATTTCTTCGCCGCGTGACGCAATATCACGGCGCTGCGAAAGAAAGATGAAAGTTGTAAATTTAAAAAGACGACAAAAACAAGTCAATTATTTCGAGATCAGTCGTATTTCAACTATATTAAGTTAGTGGCCATCTAGTTCTTTTCTTTGTAGCCCTGTAGTAGCTGTATAACACTCCAAAAAACATTTGAACGAAGCGAATAGAAGGTTTCACGGTCGCGGACGTCATCTTGGTAGTGGGCCAAACGCGGCAAAATTTACAGTAAATGTATGGGGAAAATCGTGATTTTGATGCTCGATAACTCGAGGAAGGTTGATATTCTGAAATTTCGGTGAATTGCAAACTAAAGATATAAGCTAAAAAAGAATACCGATTAAATCTGAAGAGCATCGGTTCGCTGAGAAGCGAGAAATCGTCGTTTTAGTTTTTCATACAAACGCTTCTAAATTTTCCCGCGAACGGCGGCTCCATTTTACAGACAAATATATGAGAAATAAGAATTTAAATATGCGGCCTTCTTTGTAAGAGTACAATTCTCAAATTTGATCGATTACCTCTTTTAGCTAGCATTTTTAGTTTTTAATTCATAGAAACTGTAGAATGTCAACCTTCCTCGAGTTATCGAGCATCAAAATCACGATTTTTCCCCGCATACATTCACTGTAAATTTTGCCGCGTTTGCCCCACTACCAAGATGACGTCCACGACCGTGAAACCTTCTATAAACTTAACTAATAAACAAACCGCGCTGGTGGTCGCCGTAAATTAAATGTGCAGAAATCCAGCGTGCGAGATACTGTTCACTTTTAAACCTAAAATTCCCCAATATCGTCGCACCCTCTCTCACCTCAATATTTTCAAAGTCTATTCTCACTGGGATATATCCAAACGATTGGAAAACGGCCAAAGTGACTCCACTTTTTAAAAAGGGCATTAAATCTGACCCTAACAACTACAGGCCAATATCTGTAATCCCTATAATTTCGAAAGTTTTCGAAAGAATTGTTTATAATCAACTTTTCCATTATCTAGATGATAATAAATTGCTACTGGGTTGCCAATCAGGGTTCCGTTTTCTACATAGTACGCTCACGGCTTTGCTTGAGGCAACAAATGCTTGGTCAGTAAACATCGACAATGGCCTTTTAAATGGCGTTGTCTTTATTGACCTTACTAAGACATTCGATACCATTGATCATGAGATCATCTTGCGTATGATGTCATATTTGGGTGTCGATCAGGCAGCCATAAAATGGTTCTCGTCGTACTTAAGTGGCCGAACCCAAAGATGTAATGTCACTGGCAAACTATCATCTGCTCGTACCCTCAGTTGCGGCGTGTCGCAGGGTAGCATATTGGGTCCTTTGCTATTTTTAATTTACATTAATGATCTTCCCAACTCCCTGCGGGGCGCCGTACCAAGAATGTTTGCCGATGACACCAACCTTACGTTATCTGCTATGACGTTAACAGAGCTTAAGCTAGCTCTAACCCCTGAATTAAATAACCTTAGCAGTTGGCTCAAAAGCTAACAAGCTCAGTCTAAATGTTGCTAAAACAGAGCTAATGATTATTGGATCAAGACAAAGACTATCTGCCCAATGTGACGATGTTGAAATCAGAATTGATGACCAAATTATCAAGAGAGTCGTTCATACCAAATCCTTGGGTCTTACCATAGATGCTCATCTCTCTTGGGGTAAACACGTTGAAGAGATTTGCAAGAAAGTCTCTTCAGCTATAGGCGCCCTAAAACGTGTGCGGCCGTTTATATCCAAAGAAACTGCAATTCTAATTTATAACACCTTAATTATGCCTCATTTTGATTACTGCAGCCCTGTCTGGGACTGTTTGAGTGGTTACTTGAGTGATAAGCTCAAAAATTACAGAATCGCGCAGCCAGAGTTATTACTAAATCACCCTTTGATGCGAGCTCAAACCACCTTCTCTCCACCCTCAGCTGGGAGAGGATTGGTGAAGAGTCGAGTTGAATTTCACCCGCGGCTTCGCCGCTCGCGAAATCCTCGCGGGCTTCGCCCGCGACGGAATATTGCGGCCCGCTCGCCCGCTCACGCATCCCGCCAGCTACGCAGGCTACTTTGTCGATCTTGCTCACGTTTTCGGGATATA
The DNA here is from genome assembly GCA_019787425.1 of Platygyra sinensis. NCBI lineage: Eukaryota > Metazoa > Cnidaria > Anthozoa > Scleractinia > Merulinidae > Platygyra > Platygyra sinensis. Next base: position 2,739 of record JAHPZR010020041.1, read on the forward strand.
AATCAGTTCGGGGATTCATATGGTGCATGCTGTTTCATGTCCACCCATTTTTGTGCACTCGCACTGTATTTTATAGGACAGCCATTGCTCTCAACCGAAAGAGTATCGAAGAGTAGGTTGGTCAGTCAGTTGCAAAGACGGAAGAAGATTGATAGACCTTATAGTGAGATTATTACAGTCTTTCCCGTAAAACCGTGAACGCCAGAGAAAATTTCAGGAATGTTTATTGTTTCGCGACCAATCAGTTGCGAGATGAAACCGCAAAAGATAACCTACAAACCGCAGAATGGATTAATCACGACTTGACACGAAACAGCCAGCTCGCTTTTTCTTCCACAAGGAATCTTTAATTTTACTGTTTTCAAATACTGAAATTTTTCTTTCTCTATTTCAGCTTTGTTGTCACTAAAGAATAGATATGAACGACATTTTACGGAAAAGCGAGGTTAATCAAGAAGACAGGATCAGACACAGCTAGACAGCGCATCTGAGGGCAAAAAAAATGAGCCAATCATGAGCGATGCTTCCCGTTGTTTGTTTCACGTGCAGTTCAAAAGGTCATGCTAGTTGGCTGTGACTGGTGGTTTTCGATCCGTATTTTTTTGTAGCTGGGAACCTTCACCCATGACGCCGACCAGTATAGGCTTTTGTACATTATGCTTTTATTTGCCCACTAAAATGCTCCACCTTAATGCTCCAGTTTTTCCACTAAAATGCTCGGTTTCCACCAAAAATGTCACTAAAATGCTCGGTTAATCTCATATAACAACACAATTAACAGTTCAGAGTCAGAGGGTTCAGAGTGCTTAACGAACAAGTCAACAACAACGTATGTAAAAGTTCTAATACACCAAAAGATAACTTTCTGAATGATCTGTTGTTCCGTTAATCTCTTGTCCCCTTTCGGTGACACTTGGGTGAAGAAGTTAAGTTAAGTCTTCATTTTCTCGTAAAAATAATGTTTATTTCTACATTCTGTGGAAAAAATAATAATTTTCCGTGAAAATGCCACTAAAATGCTCGAATAACGCTCAATGCTTTTGCCTCACTAATATGCTCGAAAAAATGCTAGCATAATGTACAAAAGCCTAGACCAGTACCGTTGTAAATTTTCACAATTGGCACTCACTTTCAGGTCCATTTGGTAGATTGGTTTTTGAACAGACGGAATCAAGTGACTGGTGTTAGTTTGTGGTCAAAAAATAGCTTTTTCAGAGGGATCCAAAGGGAATTGAAGATTTCTTGTAGAAGAAAAAGCCAGCTCGTTGTTTCGTATCAAGTCGTGACTGATCCTGCTGCGGTTTGTCGGTTATCTTTCGCGGTTTCATCTCGTATCTGATTGGTCGCGAGACAATAAACATTCCAGAAATTTTCTCTGGCGTTCACGGTTTTACGGGAAAGACTGTAACAAAGTTACTGTTGATTGTTCATACCTTTTCTTTGGCTGCCACTCTGAAATGACCCCGTATCTGTACAAATCATATTATTACTTAAATGCACCTGTAAAAACAAATGGATAATGAATACCAAGTCATTTTTCTTCCTGATAATGGGAGATCTCGGTCAATGGAGGGCAAAAGTCGATAAAACTACGAAGACTGGATACGACAAAGCAGTGGCGTGGGGGACAAGTGGGAAAGGTGAAAAAGAGTGATGTAAGGTTAGGGTTCCCCTTTCCAATTTACACCAGCGTGCCAAACTAGTCGGTAACTTAACGATACATTTGTTAACTTACCTTGGCACTTGCGACCGATTTTCAACTCAGTCAAACCGGGACAAATCATCAATACACCAAATGTCAAAGAACGACTGTTCACAGATATGAGTCTTTGAGCGCTGGGAAACTCCACAGCAGGTTTAACTCAATTTTCTTTAAGCGCTGTGTTTAAAGGGAATTCAATACTTTCTTCCGTAGCAGTCACAACATTTAGGCCGCCATATTTTTCGCTTCCAATCGGGTGCTACGCGGCAGGGCCTAGGAACTGCTAACAAACAGCCCGGGTCGAGATTTAAAAGGCAACAAGCTCAGCGCCTTGTGCAGGCAGCAATAAAACAACTAGACAAAATAAGTAAACGTAACGCATAATTTTATTGTTTATACAGAAATTTTTTTTCAGACCTGACTCATTGACACATGACTCATTGACTCATTAATACTTTACACTCTACACCAGGACAGAACAAATTAGGCTTCTGTGCATTATGCTTGCATTTTTTGGAGCATTTATTTTGGCCAAAGTTATTAATAAGCATTATTCCAGCATTTTAATTGGTGGCATGTTCCCGGAAGATTTTTCTTTTTCCACGCACAACATATAGAAATAAATTTTTTTTTTTCAAAAAAAAATATATATTAAAAAAACAAAGCTAGAAATTGAAAAAATTCAAATGGCCCCTAGGGTTAAACTACGAGTAGTCCCTCTTTCGTTTAGTCCGTCGTGTGTGACGCGAAAGAACCGCGAAAAGGCGAGAGGCACGCGGTCTCACCCCCCCGGCTCACCCCCAGGATTTTGCATGTTTACTGGCAGTGGCTCTTAAATTTCAGAGTTTGAGCGATGCGTGACACAAAGCTATGAACGTGTTTATCGAAACTGGTTTCTATCGCTCAAAATCTAAAGTTGCAGTTTGAAAGTTAATTGATGCTCTAACTCCTCTGAAGTCACAACTCGGTATTAACAGAACTTACAATTCTAACTAGAGCTTGGGAATTTCAAATATATTGATCTAATGCGTAAAAATACAGAACAAAAGGCTCGAACAAAATATCTTATAACAGACAAAGGATACACTCAGTTGATTAACCAGTATACTACTGACTACCATACACAGATAGATCATGTTTATACCAATCAGAATGTGCCACATTGCGTACAATCGGCAAGTACCTTGGAGTCTTACTATAGTGATCATAAGTCTAGTTATATATTTCCATGAAATCTGTTTTAATATTTGTTTACAATTTTCACTGTATATCATACGAGATCATTTCATATTATTATTTAGCTGAATATGAAACTTTCCATGCCAAATAAACATCTAAATGTATCAAGCAACTATTTGAATCACATAGAGAAACAGTCAACATTTATATGCAGAAACAAAGAATGCTTTGAATTCCCTGTGTTTTTCATGTTCCTAAATTCGAATTCCTAGTCCTCATAAAGATTCAAAATTATATGTTACTCTACCAAAATTCCAGATGCATGACATAAGAATAACTGTTTCAGGTTAAAGGAATTATTTTACGTCCTGACTATTTTCTTGAGGAAGCATGCCATTTATAACTGTCATTTTCCTTGGTAAACCCTTTCCTGTGTTGAAATATCAAGCAATAAGTATCAAGGAATAAAAAGCAATAAATATCACTTCAACATATACCACATAAGTTGCTTATTTTTTAGGAAGGGGAGAGGAAAGGGCAGCAAATTAAAGATATACCTGTATAATTTTTCTGCATTCATTTTCATACCCTTTTAAAATATGTGACTATTATCTTTATTGCGTATTGCAGGTGAAGCAAGTTGTACTATTGTAATGCACATATGCCTATATCCAAGATAAACACTGCAGTAACAGCTATTTAAGCAATAGACCACAAGTTTCTATGGTTTATAGGCTGATAAACCACGCGGGATGTTGATAGAACACGAGAAGAATTTGTAAATCACGAGCCGCAGGCGAGTGATTTACGAATTCTTCGAGTGTTCTACCAACATCCCAAGTGGTTTATCCGAGCCTATAAACCCATAGTTAATATAGGGGACTGGTTATGAAGCCCGGCAAACATCAAAGGGGTAAACAAAGATGGCGAGATTTATGTTGGAAGGTCCACGACAGTGCACAATCTTTTGTTTTGCCCTCATACACTATGCATGAATTATGTAACCAACACGTTTCTATTGGTTAGTTTCTCAGAACGGAGTAAACAACTATTGTATTTTGTGCACCGTCAAAGCCAAAAAAGCGAACAAAAACCTAAAACAAAGAACTTTGTCGAGTTTCATAACCATTCCCCTCTATTAACTATGATAAACCATAGAAACTTGTGGTCTATTGCTTTTATATAATAATTGAGAAGACGCGCGATTTTTCCATGGGTTTACCGGCACAATAAACCATAGCTGATTGACCAATCAGAGCGCGCGTATTGATTTTGCTATTGTATAAAGTATAATATGACAGTGACAGTGAGCAGCACCATTACTGATACTGTATGTGTTTATATCAACTGCTAGAAACAATATCACAATACTTGAAGAAACTGGCTTTAACACAAGTCTTAAGATTTCATGGAAGTAATCTGAGAATTACAGATAGATGTGGAATATTCCTGCTTACAAAGAGAAGAAGATGCTTTCAACCCTTGTGTTAGCTACCACTAAACATATTCTTTGGAAAAGACATTGGTTGCAAGCATATAAAATGTCTCTCCAAACTGCACATATAATTTATTAAATAATTGGAAACACTTTGGAACTTCATCTGTGTAGGTGTCTTAAAGTCAAGAATGTCAACAAGTGGAATTCACCTGAACTTTCTATATTGCATCAAAACTTAACTAGGAAGTGAACCTACATGGATAGCCTTACAGTGGAATACAAAAATACAACTTAACTTAAAATTAGCAGCTCCATATAGTGTTCATATATTCATGAACATACACATGTAGAGTAATACTAGTCCTTTATATTAGGTCTATAATTAAATTCGACTGAACCTCATCATAAGGAACACAAAAATAGGATTTTGTTAAGCTGTCTCTATTGATTACATACAAATCTTGCAATGTTTATTTCAAGTATAAGTTATCTTAACTGTTCCAGCTTATACCTGTTAAATTTTCATTCAACTCTTAAAATGGTTCTTGTACTCCTACTAAATGTGTGTCGTGCTGCTGTAAACTAAGGATTATGTTACTTACACCTCTGCAAAAATGTATAATCTGTATGTATAGGAAACTGTTGGCTTAAATGTCTCCTCTTAGCCTTTATGTGCTACTGTACATTATGGTAGTCAGAATTTCAGTGGACTTCATAAGAAAGAAAAATGTTCCTTATAGAAGTAGTGTTCATCTTGATTTGTTGTTGTGCTCTGTTGAAGTTAACTTCAAATATGTAATACGTAATTATTTATTATAAAATCATTTTACCAGAGAACAATATTTTTCAATTATGATATTTTTCAGTCACCAACAGGGTGTCAATAATCAACCATATTTGGACATCAGAACCTCTGCACCTTTGACCAAAAGATTTTTTTTATTTTCCTGTATTTCACTCTTCGTTTTACTCAGCTACGTTTTCTACATTCATCCAATAGGCCATTTCCGAGTTGCATTTTGCCTGTGTCAAAAGGACTCTAAATGCAAAACCATTCATATGATTTGTACCTACAGATTCATTTCATGATGATCAAACTCATTTTTATATGAAAGGTTTCACATAAAGACTCGTTTTGAAACAGAGGCACAAGGATACATTCATCCATGAGCTGCTCACAGGACCCTTTAATTATTCTCGCTACCTTTTGCGTTTCACATTCTTTCTGGCTGCGGTGAAAAGTTGGGTGTTAAATTTGGGCAAGGCTAGAAAATTGGACCCTGATGAATTATTGGTATAAGGGGCTATTTTACTACAATTTTAGCCTGATGCACGACCATTAACTGGCCATATAGTCTCCTGCGAAGGAGACTATATGGCCATATGGCTCCTTGGTCGTCAAAGGGTTTTCTTTGACCTGCGGTCGGGAATTGCGCATGCCTAGCTGACAAACACGTGGCTCAATCGTTAATCATTTCAGTTGTTTTTTAAAACCAATGAAATTCTGGTATGTAAAAGAGAACCACCAGAAATTTACAGCGGTGATACTGCAAATAACTGGCTAAATCACATATAAATTTTCTTACTGTACTTCATATACACAAGTATTTGTTCCTACCAGCCTGATCTTCACTACAAAAGCAAGACCTTTCATCTGTGCGTTGATCTGTTTAGTTTATAAGGTTACTAGCTACAATATAGCGTGTATGTAAGATATCTTTCTATAATTCACAAGAGATAGGATGATCATAAACTAAGAACTCCATCCAACCACTAAGCCAACAAACTACTGGAAGATCGATCACGATGGTGTTATTTCAAAATGTCTCGCTGACCATAGTTAGTTAGTTATGCGCTGACTTTACAAACCAAATGGAATATTAAATCTCTTAGCCAAAACCCTCATCCTTGAATAAACAACATCCCAGTCCATATAATATCCCTGTAAATATCGCTTTGATGATTCTGTGATTTTGAATGCAGATCTTCCGTGCAACACGCGGCTGTTATTGAAAGTAATTACGTCACCGGGCACCATTTTGTGCTCTATTCGATTGGCAGGGTCTCTCAGCATTCTACCAATGGCGAGGTAACCTGCATACAGTTGAATGGTTTTCTCTGGTGAAACAAGCATGATGGAATCACGCACGTGATTGTTGAAAGTAAATCGGATAACTTGTTCATTCCTGTCTAACCTGTTGAAAAAAAAATGGAAAAGGAGTATTTTGTCACTTAAAGGGCATTTGACACCCTTCTGCGCATGTGCAGCAATTTGATTTATCATCCGACGGAACAGTTTTCAAAGTTGTGACCTTGTGAGGCGTATGAAAATAGTAATACCGATATTGAAAAACTGTTTAGTCATCCATGAAAGATTTAAGGCCCCGTTTACAAGGGTCCGGACAAATTTTTGCACGGACGAATTTTGTTCCTGGACCGCCTGTTTACATGGATCCGTGCAAATTCTGTTCCAGTGGTGTTTACACGGATCCGTGCAAAGTTTAGACCAGTCGCTGTATTTGATTCCAGGCCATAACCGCGCTATCTGAGCAAAAAGTTGCACGGTTCGGGTGTTTACACGAGTCCGTACAAAAATGGAACCGTGCCGCTCAAAAAGTTGACCTGCTTTTTTCAGGTCCCAAACTTGCACACTTAGCCGTTCAAAAATTCGTCCAGTTCCGCCGGTCCCGTGTAAACGCAAGGTGGAACCGTGCAAGTTTTTGTCCGTGCAAAAATTTGTCCGGACCCGTGTAAACGGGGCCTTAGCCGTTCAAAAATTCGTCCAGTTCCGCCGGTCCCGTGTAAACGTAAGGTGGAACCGTGCAAGTTTTTGTCCGTGCAAATATTTGTCCAGACCCGTGTAAACGGGGCCTAAGAGTCGTATTTTGTGTTTTGAGTTGAATGCTGTCGAGAAATACAATGTCCTCGAGAGGGTTTTCGAAGCGGCTAGAGACGAAAGCTACTTTCACCTCCTGGTCGTCTTGTTCGAAAAAAAAGACAAAAAACGAAGAAAAGTTGCAAGTGCAAGGACGAAAATCGGAAACTTTGTATATATAGCTGCAGATATGCATGCGAGCTGGAAGAAAGTAAAGCGTATGTGCTTGTAATCAACGGACACGGCCTTCACACAACATAAACATGATAAATATTCTGTACAAACAAAAGGCCAAAAGCCGGCGGATAATAAGATGTTCGAAAGGCACGTGCAACTCTAAGCTGACCCTCGTGGCGCTCGTGATAGTATTACGGTTTCTATTGGTTTAAAAAAAATTGGGGTCAATCAAGACCGCACATGCGCTTTATCGTGACAATGGCCCTTTAAGGATAAACATGGCCAAAGTATCATTCCGTGTGCGGCTTTCTTACATTCGATCTGAAGAAAGCCTGGCTAGCACTGATATTTCAACCATCTTTCATGACCTTAACTATTTTTCGAAAGGTTTTCCCCGATTTTAGAGCATATTACCGTAATGTACCAGTCAAATCGAAGCTTAAACATCACCCCCCGGGCATACCCCGGGCATTTGGCGTCTTTTCCTGCCCGGGAGGGAGGGAATTTGATGAACTTAGTCTTCCCGGGGTCGGGGCATTTGATCACTACTCATAGGGGGTGGGGAATTTGATCACTAGCCTCGATTTCATGTTATAAGTTGCGCTGATTCCACGCGGCGTGATAAATCATGGCGGAGAGTAGCCTTGATGCATTTAAAGCGAAAGATACCCGATTCGTGGCGGACTGGCTGAAAAGCAAAGGCTTGCACAAGCTTTGCTCTGTATTTGAAGGTATTCAAGAACCATTTATATTATCTTTGGCATGTAAGAGTGTTTTCTATTAACAAAGAAACTTAAAATCCAAATTTTGCGGAATTCCTGGTGTTTTTGAGCTTGGTTTGGACAGGTTTCCCCAAATTTATCTCAGAAGGACCCATCTTTTGGAAAATTGGGTGACGTGATTAACCCATTGACTCCTGGAACTTTTTGCCAAAAATGCGTTTTTTGGAAATTTTGGTGATTTTGAGACTGGATCTCGGCCAAATTAGCTTTAGAAGGTGACCTTCCAGTCAATTTTTTTCTCCTTTCCTTTTTCTCCATTTGTGTTGTTTTTGCTGCGGTGATTGACCTTCTACTGGGCTTGCTTGTGGTTAAAAAACTTCTAAGAAAGAGTCATCGAGGCGGCCAATTTTTACCATGGAGCAGCTAGGTGTAGTGGCAGGAAATTTTAGCTTATTTTGGCGAGTTTTTCACTCATCTTTTTTAGCATTTTTGTGCATATCTCAGGCTCCATTAGGCCGATCACTCTGATCCAGGCATCATTGGAAAGATCTTCTCCTCCTGCAGAAGTTGGGTATAGGTCATCGGGAAGAATGTTTGGACATCATTAATTATTCATAACCACTGAAACGGGAAATTTGAATGTGAGCGCGGCTCGTTAGCACAGAATAAGAGAAGAAAGAGCCGAAATCAGCAAAGCGGCGTTAATAAACCTCGCTTTCCAGATTTACAGAAGCAACAAGTTAAAAACCCAAGAGCGGGCTTTTGAAGAGGAAAGGTTCACCTTTAATTTGCACATAAAAAGAAGAAGTTTTACAAAGTATAAGACCTATCCCTTTATCCTTGAAAATGACGAAAAAACGGGAATTTCATGTATGGAAGCCGATTTCCAGAGCGATTTTCTGAAAACTCAAACTAGCTTCCAAAACCCAAGCGCGGGAAATAGAAGATGGATCTTTCCTGAAACAGAATCCGTTTTGATTTGGAAAATTCGTGAAAGATAACCACTATCCCTTTCAGTTCTAAAATTTCAAGTCGGGGTTCCGTTCGAAAATGGCGCGTGCTAAGTCTGTTGCCATTGTTTTCAGCCCATGACACTGAATAACAATGGTTCCCAAGACGAAACAAAAGCGGATCGAAATGCACCAATGGATGTCGCGTATCAGACAAAGGATTTTCTTATAGCACAGAAAGCGACATTTAAAATGTATCTGTCGATCGATGCATGCGATTACTAAATCGGCGTACGGAGTACGGTGATCAACCAGTCCGCAGTCTACCAAAGTTTGTATAATAGATATTAAGCTATTTTCAGTTTAGGGAGTGATCTTCCGTCTATGAGATCCGTCTTTAAGGAATGTAGTGTTACTTACTCGCCATTGTGGTATGTGTGGGGGTTAGAACCCGGGTTAGAATCTCTTAAATACAGAAGCAAAGCCAAGCATCTGAGCGTCTACCGTTTTCGCTAGAATAATAGTCAAAAGCAGTGTGCTCATTTATGACACAATCAGACATGATGACGCGCCGCAGAGAAAATTCGACGTTTTATCGGTTTGCAGTGCTTTATTAGCGACCTTCACATCAGACTACGAGTAGGAGATTGAGTACGAGTACAAGTTTTCAAACCGAATTTACTTGCCTCCTATAATTACTTATCAAAACAATCTTACTCCTAGCGTTTGATTGTGTGCTGGTCAGCAACGGGAAAGAGTTAAGGTTCGAGGGTAGAATTAGCCCCGCGGAATTCCAAAGTCGTACTCGCACTCGTTTTCGCACTCGTACTCAAATCTGAAGGTCGTTAATTATAATATTACAGTCTGCAACTCTTGATCTTCAAAGCCCATAAATTTTTGATTGTAAAATATGCGCATATGTGCGATTTTGTGACACAAAAGAGAAACAATGGCGCGCTGCGTTCATTGTTTAGTTTGCCGCCTTCATCAAATTAATGAGCATCGTAGTGCGTCCACGGCAACCGCAATGACTGAGGCGCTTTCTCAGCGTAACGCGTGATAATGACAGATCTACAAACTGGAAGTAAATGTTCCGAGAACAATAGGCATTCCGCCCAATGATGCCAAATTTGGTCAAAAGTGATGACATCAGAAGTGGAAGAAAGGCCAAGGCTCGTCACGGGCGGTTACGGGCGGCACAGGCGTCAATGGGTTATGTATGTATGTATGCATGCATGCATGCATGCATGCATGCATGCATGCATGCATGCATGCATGCATACATAGATATGCATGCATGCATGTATGTATGTATGTATGTATGTATGTATGTATGTATGTATATGTATGTATGTAAATCTTTATCTAAACACGGGAAATCATCAGTTAAGCTTAAGTTAAAAACTAAAACTAATTACAGCTGCTTGACATGATTGTCGTGCGGGAATCCGATATATCAGCTACCTTCTTGATATTTCGCTTAAAATGCTCAACGGATGCAGCATTTTTTAAGTTTTTGGGCAAGTTATTCCATAGCATGTTTACATACACAGCTTCCGAAGCAAAGTAGAAGCTACTGAAAAGTTTCTCAGGGGATGGGGGCATTTGATCACCTGGAATGGACCTGTGATGGAGCATTTGAACAGCTTTTCGGCCTTGGGAGGGGGCAATTTGAAAAAAATTTTCTAAAAACTCAATTGCCCGGGGGGTTGCGCAGGGGGTTTCCCGGGGGGATGTTTAAGCTTCGAATTGACTGGTACATAACTTGGTGTGGTACTGGTTCTTATACCACTACTCCATCAGTCCTACATACTTGTATTTCCGTAACGTCGAAGTTCGCAGCTGAATTCCGCTCCAAACTTATATTGTTTCAGGCCAAAGTCGGTTCCACTTTGATTGACCGCTCGAACTATAAAATAATGAAATTGCCAAATTCGCAGACACATAGTGAAATTGCAGAGCGAATTTCAAAAGCTGCGCGCTCAAAGTAAACTAAATCTTCTTTAACAATTTGCACTCAACTTACTCTATCATGAGACGAGAAAATTTCTTGTCAAATTCACCAAACATGTCCTTCCCAAAGTCAACGAACTGAAATCGAGTGGTTGACAACAGATTAAAAGTCTCTGGGTCGTTTTCTTTCAACTGCTGCGCGACGTAAAAGCCATCCACATACTGGTTTCCGCCTCCTTCACTGGACGCTTGCTCGATACAGTGAAGCATTTGCACCTAAATAAAAATTATGGCAAAATATTAAGGAGGGCTCCAAGGCTTAATTTTTTCGACCGCAAGAAAAAGATTGCTATAAGTAGTGTCAATCAGAAGTGTTGTAGCTGCGGTTGGTTGCTATAGTAACGTGTTAAACTGCTGGCGAACGTTTAAGGCACTGAACAAGAGTACAGCCGTCAACCCTTATCTCCCTTTTCGGCTTGCGTTCGCGTTCCGAAAAACAACCGCTCAACCGCTCGTGTAAGGAAAGTTTAGTTTTCTTCTGTAAACCTGGTTCTCACACAGTCTCGTAATAATGACACAGCTACTGATTTTGTTTGGTCAACTGAATACCTAACTGGCTAAGACAATTTTTTTGGAAGGTCTCCTCAGTTTTCTCTACATTGACATGTAGCTACTACAAATTATATTTAGTTAACTGGATTACCTACCCCAGGCACGTAATCGTAGAAAGGCAAGTCGATATGTAACGGCAGAAAATGGGAGGTGTACGCTAGGTTATTGGCATCAAACTTTGCTTGCACTTCAAAATTATGACTGAAAATCAAATCATAAATGGCAATTTTTAATCGAAAACAAGATTGCAACTTCAATTGTCGTACTGACTCAAAGCGCTGCCGTCGAATAAGCACGGCACATGGTAGGAACATAATTAACAGGCAGGGATGAGACTGGGAGGGCTATGGCCCTACCAGTGCCCCACCCCCCACAAAATGCCCCACTCCACTCAGCACCAACCCACTACCGGCCAAGCATCCAATTACAATCCAAGATGGCAGCATCGAAAGCCTGGTTTATCCATAGGCGGGTCGATAGGCTGGATTATCAGCCGCTGTTCGGGATTCGCGCTCCTTCCCAGCGGAAATCGAGCCTAGGTTTATCGAACGTTCCAAGACACATAACGCCTTCACTGCAGGCTGCACGTACATGAACACAGACCTCGAAAATTTAGACCACTCTCGTTACGCAATCACCACATAATGGTAGTAGATTCGCTGTTTCAGTAATAGCTATACGAAATATGTTAAGCATTCACTTGGAAGCACTGCCAAGGCTAAACTGACATGTATATCGATCAAACAATAACAAACTGAATTTGAGGAGCGACTCTTTTTTCAACATTTCTTTGGTAGAAAACATTTCACACGAGCACACTCTAATCGACGCGACCAGAGAAGGTATATGTTATTGGCCGGCTTAGGGTCGGTCCGTATAGGGAAAAACTGTGACCGAGGTCTTGAAAATGATACCCGAGGCCGCAGGCCGAGGGCAGCATTTTCAAGCCGCTCCACTCATGCGCCGAACCTAACTGATGAGTTAAGTACGGCAGAAGAGCGGCGTTTGAATCAGTTCGGTTCGGCAGATTAGATTTGGAGCGGCAAACAATATTAAATTCGGCAGGGTGTGCCGCACTATGCGACGTTGGAGCGGCGTCTGATTCATACGGCGTTCTCGTCATGTGCCGAACCTAACGCTTAAATTACTGTAATGTATTTTCATATAACGACACTCGTGATTGGCTCAAAATTGAGTGGCGTGACCAGTCATGCATGAACCTCGAAGTCGTCGCTAAAATTCTGTCACGTTTCAGAGCTCCCTTCTTGCCTTCGATTTACGAGAATCGGGACTGTTTGAGCGAGTTTTTTTTAGCGCAAATTCATTTTTTGCTGTTTCTTCGTGATACTAGCACAGCTTATGAGATTTCCCTTTAACAGGTCGTATTTACCGGGACAAAACCTGTCTAAATACAAACAAGGAACCTTGCGACTGAATTTGCTTCCCTAAATATTGCTTGGACAGCGAGACATTAGTCACAGCTTTTCCATTTGGACAGAGTTCTTGAATTCAGAATGCATATTTTTCTCATCGAAAATTGTCTACCGCGAGCTTTCCGAATTAAGGTCGACCCAAGTACGCCGTCTGAATCAGCCGTCGTTCTAAAGTCGCTCTAAAGTCGAACCTTACTGAGTTTGGTTCGGCACATGAGTGGAGCGGCGTTTGGACCGGGCCTTACGCGCCGTCTACAAACCATTCGCAAAAAATCTAACGAGCGAAAGAACGAGTAAATCAGATACTATACGAAGGAAGATGCATTAAAGAACAGATTTATTTCGAACTACTTTATGTTAGTGCATTTAGTTCCCTAGTTAAGGTCTCCAAAATTGTTTTCCAGGTGTGAAATTTTGTTCAAATTTTGAAGTTGTACTACTAAAACAGTTTTTGTCGATCATTGCGAACCACTCGACTGAATTAGACTTTTCTACCGTAAATTGAATAGCAGATAGCGAGGAAATTCGACTAGTCCCTGTGACTTGTTGCAGGGACTAGTCGCAGGGACTAGTCCCATCGTGTGTGCCGACCTTTACAGCCCCGAGCAACAACCAACCAAACAAACTCTCACAACTTCAAAAACATCAATTGAGTTTACTTACAGTAACTTTCCTTGCCATCTAAGGGTGAATAGAGGTAAACTTGCGCTGATTAATCGTCTTTGGAAGTGAAAAAAGGGCGAAAGATTGACGATAACCGCTAATTCATTCACGAAAATAGATTCCGCCCGCCGCAGCGGTCCGTATGAAAGAATTCCGCCCGCTCAAGGAACCAATCAGATTGCCGGATTTGTTGAATTGCGCCCGCTCACGAGCCGCAAAAAAGATAAATTTGAATATCTCGCCCATTCTAGCAAGATATAGCAATGTTGCATAGGAACATTGCGTGACCATAAAACGTTCAAGAGTTTTGTGAGTTTTTCGAGGAGTCTAATTTTTCGTAGACTACGAGTAGTCGGTTTTTGTTCCTGAAATCCTCCGCGCGCGGACCTCAGTTAATATTATGCAAATTAGGGAAAGAAACGAGGAGGGAATGGGGAGAGGCAGTAAAAAAACCGACTACGGAGGTTTCTTTGTTATTCAAATTCCCGTTCCTGAGAAACGGAAAATACCGATTGGATAACTACCTGTCAATCTGTTAACAAATCCATCAAATGCGCTTGTGTGTATTTAGTGTCAAAGCTCTCGCGGGAAAGCGTTTCAGTTGAAACTGGCGGATTACGAGGTAGTTCTATCGCGGGTTTGCACGGAAAAGCTAAGCGGGATATTTCTCAAGCCCGAACAAAAAGAAGCAACAATATCCCTAAATTTGAAATGGAAAGGACGTTTTTGCCGTGCTACCAACTGGTTTTGGTAAAAGTCTTATTTACCAAAGCTTTGTCTTTGGTAAAGAAATCATCGATGGACATTCGCCAGCAGTAATTGTCGAACGATGGCATATCCAACACGCACAGTTAACAGACTTGCGTGTAAAGAGCTACATTTGAATCCTGTGGTACAAGAACGGTCAAAGGAGGAATAAACCTATACATCGAGCTCCAGAAACATAAGTTCCATCAGATAGCTTCAAGAAACATGAGAATTTCTCTAGGCAAGCGAAGTAAAGTAAAGCTACTCCGAAGAAAAACGTACAATAAGGGCAAATATGATACCCGTGATCGATAAGAATGAATCTACCGACTGTACAAACAGTTCTAATCACAGCCAAGCCCGGCGTCACAATATAGAACGCAAGTAAGCAGCACGTTCGTAGTTAACGTCATATTTTGTCCCTCAAAAGCAAATACTTGGAGACCTAAAAACATATTGCAATAGAAATGAATCGAAATGAGCCAAAACAATGCACTAACACATGGCAAATTACAGAGGTGTCACACTCGACGAAGCGATATGCAGATAACAGCGGAAATCAAGCAGACCTATGACCTCAGATAATTTCCCATGGCACGATCTAACTGCTTTACTCTACTTAGAATTCCTTCTTATAACACAACATGAACATGAATTGCCCTTCATAAACACGAGTGCATGAAGCGACCAAAATGTCGAGTGACCCAACAGAGAATGGCAAATGTACAAATGTCACGAACCGTAGAAGTCGTGTAGGTTAGTCAACCCCATTTTACACTTATAACAATAACTTTGCCGCGAAATAGTCTCAGATTGCAAACTGGGCAGAACCATCAATCAAACAGCTGTCAAAGGCGGCAAATCGAAAAGATCAAAATACCACCGCAGTCTCTTTCTTTTTCCTTTTCCTCCGCGCCCGCGCTTTTCGCGGCTCGCGCCTTCGCCGCTCGCCGCTTGCTACTCGATACCTCAAGGAATACGCTAGGAAAAGAAAGAGACTGCTCGCAGTCTAAATTTTTCGAGGTCTGAGTTTTCGAAGACTACACCCAGCTCGGGTATCACGAATACTCTTAAGATTTTCTGGGTCGACACGAAATGTACTAATGATCACTCTTCACTCATCTACAACCGCAGTACAAATATGAATTATTTCATATATACGTCACATCATTTCACTGCACGGGAAAATATGAACTCAATAAATTGACCTCGCTCCCAATGTGTGGCAGTTGGTAGAGCATCGCACCGGTATCGCGGAGGTCGCGGGTTCGAATCCCGTTGAAGCCCTAATTTTTTTCAGGCTTCTTCTTTCCAATTGCTGAAGTTGGAAATTTACTGCGATGATCACTCTTCACTTTCAAAACTCGAAAAGTTACATACCCGTAATGTGTGGTTTTATGATAACCAATCCTCTCACACAATTTATAGCCCACGTCTGATTGAAGAGGAGTGTTGGTTACTAGTGCAATTCCCACACTATGAAGAGAATGAAGCCACTCGTACAGTTGGCGGTCATCCGCGATCACCTCAGCGAAGTCATAGCGAGGAATCTTTCCTTGAAGTTGATCTGCGTTCCAGAAAACCACTCCTTCTCTATTTAGCGTTGATGGTCGTTTCGATGTATCTTGTTCTTCCGTCAGGCGTCTGGAGTGAAGCCACTCCGACTTGAACACACTAACATGTTCATCTGGCCAAGTGACGGAAATTTCTTCGCCGTTTTGCAAAACATCAACTCGATCTGGTTGTATGTCCATCTTTAATCGGCCCACCGTATCGAAAGACCTTTGGAGAGAAGATTCGTGAAAACATTCTGGACACTGACAGTTGTCTCGCAGGTAGACGAACGGGTAGCGGTTGACTGTGTTATTGTTCCATGTCACATGAAGCATCCCATTTGACTCTGCTTTGTAAATGTTCTTCACCGTTAGATCGCTTGCAGATTTAGCTGCAGCAGCATAATTTACCTTCAGAATTGCAGAGGTGTTCAGCAATCGTCGAGTAACAGCACGGAATTTGAATACGTGCTTTAACTGAGAAAGCATTGCTGCCGTGAGAAACACCTGGAAACACTCTTTGTTTCCTCTAAATCAAGAATTAATATATCTCCGGTGGTACTCTATGCTACTCAATGCTAGTCACATATGCATGTACTCGTCACGTAATCTCTGAGCACGTGACGCGCAGACGTCACGAGCAAAACAATGATGGTAGTAGTTATTTGTTTGAAAGCACCTGAAGCGGCCTGGTTTGAAAGTAAGAGCAAATCTTTTTTTTCTGTACTTATCGCATGTATAGATTGTTTCTGCAACATTTTCTGTCGGTGGCATTGTTGATCATTTTTAGGTGACATAATCAAATTCTAAAATCCAAAACTAAAGAGCCACGGACCTTTTTAGGTTTGAGGGGATCTAAATTTATACCTATTTACAACTTTTCAGCCCAATAGAATGCTCGGTTTGGAAACCAGCACAGTTTGAAGTTCAGAGTTTATGGCGGTGCGTGACATACCGCTCCGATCTCGTTTGTGAAAAAATATACACTTATCTCGTGATTTTTAGCCTTTTTGGGAGTGAAAGTGTTAAGAAAAGTGTTTTGTAGATGTTTTTTGGTTCAGTTCGGATAATCAATCTCCTAGATAGCCAATCAGGGGATAGCCAATTTCCGCCGCCATGTTGGTGGAGTACAATGGCGGACTCTATAAATTTTTTCGCAAAACATTTTGACGAATATCTGAAGTTTGGGAAAACGCAGAGACCCAAAACTTGGAGAAGTATCTCCTTTACTTATGTCCTTCAACATTACAATTTCATG
>JAHPZR010020041.1:22500-24681 GCA_019787425.1 Platygyra sinensis
AAGGTGCAAGCTTTGGAACTCTCGCGCCACTAAAGCCAGTTCCTGATTAAACCAGACTAAGTCTCCCTACCACCTACCTAACTTCTGCTAACTTACTTATTTGCCTCTTAATTTTATATCCGACCACTACGATCTTTAAACTCATTTTCAGGAGTTTTGCGGCTCTCAAATCCAAGCGGCGGACGTGGGGAGGAACGATGTAGTCTTTCGATAAAAATCAATAGAAATCGAACTTAATTTAAATAATCAATCGAAATCGATAATCACACCAGGTTTTGCGATCGATTTTCGATAATAATCACTTATTATAATAAGTATTGAAAATAATCGATTTTTATCGATATTTATTGAGTATCGAAAATATCAATTTGTAACGCCCTGCTTTACCCAAGTGCCATGCAGTGCCATGCGTGCAAATCTTTTTCAACTTATGCATATGTAAGGTCTGTAAGCTATAAGCTTAATTATGTCATAAACTTGTCTAACACGGCAGCTTTGGTTTAAATTTCATCCTGGTATTTTGTTGTAATTACACATCGAATTTCAACCCCGGCTGAAATATAGTCGTAGACACCACACAAAGATTAGCACCATTTTATCAAAAACAGAATCACTGCACAAACTATTTCCATGACTGATACTTTGCTGTTTCAATACACAATAATGGTATGACACAAATCCTCATTCATTAAGGCCTGGTTAAACCAAGAAACATTGTTGCAGAAATATTGTTTCTTGTTATGATTCCCAGGGTGGCTAAATTAGCGGGAAACAAACAGAATGTTTTGCTGCCCCAGTGGCTTGATGAGGAAACATTGTTTTGGAAAACAAAGGGCCACTCATGCGCATTATAATAAACTGACTTTCGAATAAGTCTTCAAAAGTCTGAGGAGACTTCTTTTTAGTGCAGAGTGCACTATTGGGATGGTTTGGGGGTTGACGCCGCTAACGCAATATGGCAATAAGGCACTATGGCAATAAGGTGTAAACTTTAATGTTTGTTTAATTAATTAATTTCAATTAATTAATTAGCCTTGTTTTGAGCGGGTGGGGTAGGTACCTTTGATTGCTACGTAAAACGTACCATACTTACATTACTTCTTTCATAACATCAGAAAACTATATATGATTCCAATATTCTCTTGTTATCCTTGTGGTACTATTTCGCTCTTAAGAACAAAAACAATTTGCTTGAAGCGCATACGCAGATTGATTAGCATTAGTTTTAACTATATGTTAGGTAAACGATACGTTTCATACACAATTACACTTGAACGTTAAGTGCTTTTCCTTGTGGTAGAACACAACATGTAAGACGCATGCGCTCTAGCACTGTCAGGATGATACAATCCGTTCTCGAGTTCAGCATTCATGCGTGCGACACCACACTCCTCTTAACGGGCGATAGCAGTTATATTTCAGGTAATGTCAGTTTTCCTTTTAAGTGCAAAGAAGGCTTTTGTGACAGCGTATCGTTTGGAATCATCCCTAGCTCGGTTAAAAAATGTTGTGTGCTATTTTCAAACTATTTCGTGTTTGCTAAGCTTTAAAGAGGGAAACGAATGGATCTTCTCAGCCGTCTGTTTATTTTCTCGCCCCATGAAAGAGAACAAGAAGTTCACAAATGTATTCACCCTAAACATTTCCGAGTTACAAATGTAGCGACATTAAAAAGCACACGGTAGTAATGTCGTGACAAACGTGCCATTCCGAGACACGACGCGACTATTTGATAATTAAATTAGTAACTGTTTATGGATGATATGAAAATTTGCTTCTTGAATGAAACAAAATCATTCCTCTTCCATTTTTTTCATAAGTTAATAACATTAGTTCATTTTTCTCCAGCAGGAAAAAAGCCAGCATATTTTCCTTTATATGTTTTTGGGAAAACAAGGGTATCATGTTACAAACTTTGCGAGGAAAACAAAAGTATCAAGTTACAAATGTTGGCGTTGAAAAAATAAAATTATCACGTCCACTAGTTCAACGTATCAATGAATTAAAAATAAACGAAATTCAACGTTAAACACCACAGTAAAATTTAAAACCTTCTTGACAAACAGTAATTGTAAGTTATTTTTGGGCCTTGAACTAACAAGTTGCACACAGGCAGCTGATGACTCAAAATGTACTTACAGTCCTGCATAACACTCTGCACTATCTGAGATTGTCTCACTA
>JAHPZR010020042.1:0-19796 GCA_019787425.1 Platygyra sinensis
TTAGAAAACAGTCCTAAGAAAGCACGCGCGCTGATTGGTTAAAAATGTGTTTGTATAACTCGATGGAGACACAGAACTAGCGCGCGCTTGTTGACGTAGTGATGGCGCGAGCAAAGAGAATTTACATTTTGATATCAAAGTTAACAAGTTGTTTCCTTTTTCTCGTCGTGGTGTTTTCTAAAAGAAATAGAAAACATGTACTTCGTGTTTCTATCGAGTTATACAAACACTCGTGAAAGTTTGGGAGAACTCGAAAAAGCTGTGGAAACACTCGCCTGCGGCTCGGTTCCCACAGCATTTCTCGTTCTCCCAAACTTCCACTCGTGTTTGTATAACTCGATAGAAACACGGTACATGTTTTCTATTCTTAAACAAAGATAGTAAAACATCAAAGAATGGTTTCTAAGAGTCTATGAACTATGGATTGCGGGCCGAACAATCAGCATGTAATCAGTGCTTGAAGCTTGTTTATATCTTAGATGTATGGAGGAAAAAGGCCCAAAAATATTACAGCTAGGTAAAATCGTAAATTGACCTATCATTAGACAAAGACCGGAGTTTCAAACCGCTACCGGTTCATCCGTTTGCGACAAAGAGTAGAGTGAGTTGTACGTACCGTTTGAAAACATGTTGAACGGAAGTTCTTGAAATACTGAACCAAGTGTCCTATGGTTTTTCTACTTCCCACGAAAAGTGCTTAGAGTGTCTCTTTAGTTTCTTTGCAGGTCATAATTATTGGACCCTATCTATAGGGACACTTAATCCCCAGGGGATCGGAATTGGCGAGTCTTGAATACACAATAATCACAAAGCAAAGAACACAGATTTTCGGTACTCATATTTTTGGCAGTTACCGCCCATAATGTGTAGTCCCACCGCAAAGCCATTTTTTGGGATTGTCCCCCCCCCGCTCCCCACGCTCCACCCAAAGAAAAACGTTTGGCGTGACATCCCAAAAACGGCTGCGGGAGGTAGACTAATTAATAATGTGTGACTCCTATTCTGTTTCAAGGGCTCTCCGGTCAGAGGGAAACGATCGAAAAAGCCGGCGGGCGATGGGGGGAACGGAGATAGAAAAGAAGAACTCTCCTTTCTCTCCTTTCCACCCACAATGCGGATCCCCTCCCCTGATCCCGACCATAGCCCGCCGCTTTTTTGATCCGGCCCCTACTTGACGCGGATGACCGGAGAGGCTGGACACAGGTTTTCTGTTTTATTTCAGATTTTGGGCTGTACGTCAATGGAAAACGCAGTCCCCCCCCCCCCCCAAGTTTGATCGAATTTGCAATGTCCTCTGTGATATCCAGTTAGGGACTGACACTTATGGGCTTCCGGGGACGGGAACCATTAGAAAGTGACGAGGGCCAGGCTGGGGAATGTACCAAAAAAGAAGATGCAAGGGAAGGTAACTGAAAAAAAAAACGGAGCAAAGAAGAAGTGAACAAACAAAATTCCTGTAGCGACTGTTCCACTATCGGAATTTCCAGCTAGTCTTCTGCTCACAGGGTACAGTCGCATGAGAAAGGCGCGAAACTATTGGATTTTCATTCAATGAAAGATTTTGTGCGGAATCACCCATCAGGTTAAAAGCTAAGATGAGGGCTAAAACACGCCCGGATTACTTACTTATTGAGTTTTGTTGATTCTGCTAGTCATAGCAACCTTTTTTCAAAGCTGCACTACAAGAAAACAAACCCGGTAGATCGTGCAATTTTACCGCTGAATAGATTCGGACTCTTGGGAGACACATTAAACCATAATGTTTTTATTAGTTCTAACATGCAAATCAAACGGTTTGGTAAACATCCGTGCTTGAAATCTTGACTTTTAATTCTAAAAACACATATGACACAGTTGGCTGGTTGACAGAAACAGAGGCAATTAAAGTTCCAAAAAACTGTGACTAATATAAAATTTATTATGGCAATGCCGGAACTGTCAGATTTATAAATCTCTTTGAGTTCAACGCATACAATGCGGAAAATAATATTGTAAAAGTATTCTAAGTGCTTTTTGTCACCGTCCTAATGTGGCACTTTCAATATACCAGTTGCACATCTCCTATTGTCTCTTACTTAGAGGGAAAAAATTGCAACACCAGAAAAATTTCAATTGTCCGCGAGGTTAGTAAACTTACTTTTCGCCTAATTGCACAGCATTTGTTCGTGCGCCGGTCTCCATGGCAACTTGTTTACTTTCCTGCAATTCAGCATTATCATAGTCATTTTGGGTAATGAAAGGGAGCTTTTGTGTGTGACCTCGGGTGTTGTCATTCAAATTAGTCGTCCTGTCTAGTTCAGTTTTCGGTCATTGGTTCGGGGAATATCACAAAACTACAGAGCAATTCACGGCGCGATACCGTACAATTATGTCACAGCAGTGTGCGCAAGGTGCAATGTAGCTTCACCGGCATAAGCGGGAATGTCTGCAAGGCACTTATCACCAATGAAGAGAACAGCTCACAAGAAGAAAGACTTCGATCATTTCTGAATCAGGTGCGAATTGCGTCTTGTGTGGCCATCGTGTCAACACAACATTTGCATTACGTTGGCTCTGAAATGTAACCTATGTAATTTGTGTGAACCTTAAAAAAAGGAATTCGCTGCAATTATTTGTTAGTTCTGCCTTATTCATGTTCGCACTTGTTCAATTTGTGTTGAGAGCGCATTTAATAGGCCGGGGTTTTGTTTTCAGTCATCTGTTCCGAAATCTTCGCTCGAGACGTGCGCCGAATTTGAACCAAATTTTGGCCTTGCTCACTGCAAGCTATTAAATACAGAACACGTCATGATTTTTCGTTTATGTCCAATCGATTTGGTCCTATCCGCAGTATATTTATATTTTTCGCTAAACGGCAGTTCCGCTCTTTTGCCTCAAAATCTCTCTCTGCTAGCTGTGCATTTTGTTTTAAATACTTACAGATGCCACCGGGTGCACCGCTGTGCATTGTGGGATAGTCTCCCCGGCTATGCACAGAACAACAGATCAAAACGCCAATGGGGTGATCCATGGAGACTTGAGAAAGATTTCTTCGTCCAGAAAGTTCATGAGAGCAGGAAAATCGAACCAACAGATATCGCTCGAATGGCCAACAGGAATGTCAACGGGAACGTCAAGCATCATGAAACGCTGAATGGAAAGGTGAAGAAGGTGTCCACGACTTCTTTAGATCCCAACAGTTTCTTCGAAGCGGCTACGTTGCTTGGTAGTGTGGGTTCGCTAAAAGCTGCTGAGACAACGGAACGAGTTCGGCGAGGGAGTACATCTTATGAGGAAGATGCCTATAAAGGATTTCCTTTCCCATTTGAAAATTTGGTGTTTGAAGGTGGTGGGAACAAGGGAATGGCTTATGTTGGTGCCCTACAGGTATTTTTCTCCATTTATGCCTTTATTTTGTGTTGTTGTGTTCTTTGTTTTGACAAATGAAGGTCACAGATTCCTTCGCTACCGTGCGGTCACAAAGAATTTTCATGGAACTTCCACTTGAATCATATTAATCAGTTTAAGTTTCCGGCATGTTTTTATTCCAATATTAATCTTGGTTTAGGTTTGACAGCCACATCTTTCTCGAAATCAAAATTCACTTGTTGACCATACGAATTCCTTCGCGTATTGTAAATTACCTCTTACATGTGAGCTTAGCTCTTAAGCTCAAAAACGCTTTTACTTGACAAGATTTAGTTTACGCAATCTGCGAAAAATATATAAAAACAAAATCTGGTGTCCTGTTCGGGTGCTGGGAAAAGTTTGTGGTTTCTTCACTCCATTTAAGAGAAAATAGTGATACAGTTCGATTGTGTGCTTCAAGTTTTGAGTGAATCACTTCATTAATTATACTGCAGTAAGTTAACTGCGATATTGAATGAATACATATTAACTTATGTAAGCTTAATTTGCTTCTGTCAAGATTTCTACCACAAGGGAAGAAAATACTGCTTCTACTGTACTCCTCGACAACAAAATAGTTTTCCGTTTTGACGAAGGTTATCTTTGTCGCTCAGCATGTGTGTCAATATTTGATGGAGTTGAACATCATGTTGAACGAAAAATTTCGCAAGGCGATATCCGTTGATTAGTTATTTGTTTTTACTTTTGTGTGATTCATTAACACAAAAATAAATCAGACTGAGCGATAGTTCATCGATTGGAGATATTGTATTTTTTGTGGGTAGGAAGAGTTTTCAAAACAGCAATATTTTTTTCTTTAAGTGTATTATTTATAAGACTTGACAAACGTGTTCCAATAGCCTTACATGTATATGTCTAAATTGGTTGGAGCGTGTAATTCACTGTCAAGGTTTGACTTATTTGATAAAACTCGTAAGACCATGCATTGCGTATGCTCATTAGTCTTTGTATATTATAGTTTACTGTAAGTCAAAAGTCAGTTGAATATGATTAATTCGGTAAAGTGCAGGAACTAAAGATTGTTAAAGAGAATTTTTGAAATAACATTTTATAGTGGAATTAAATTAAATGCAGAAATTTCACACAAAATATTTAATCAACTTGTATCAAATTAATTAAAACAGCAAAAGTTTTTAGGTTATTTAAGCGTATACAAATGTACTAATGTATCCTCTTTTTCTGCAATTTTTGTATAATTTTAAAATGTAAATAATCCACACATCAAGAGTTGCAAATTTAGCTTCACTCAATGTTGAGGTCTACCCTAACTATAGGAGTAGTTGAGTATTTTCAACATTTTTCATCTGTCATCTTGAATGCTTTTCAATTCAAACCTTGACTTCCGCTATGGCTGTATTACGATATATGATATTAGTCTTAAATAATTTTCCTCTATTGATCTGACAGGTGTTAGAAAATGCTGGTGTTATGAAAAGCATCAAAAGAGTGGCTGGCGCTAGCGCAGGAGCGATCATTGCAACACTTATAGCTCTTGGTTATGATTCTCGTGAGCTGAGAGAATTTCTGGAACAGGATCTACGGAGAATTTTAGTCGGTGAGCTGACTGAGTGCATTATAATAATTTTTCTGTGTAATGTCTAATCTTGCTGATGCGAGAAAACAGACATATGTTGCAGGTCAAACCTAAACCAGATTAATATTGGAATAAAAACATGCCGGAAACTTAAACTGATTAATATGATTCAAGTGGAAGTTCCATGAAAATTCTTTGTGACCGCACGGTAGCGAAGGAATCTGTGACCTTCATTTGTCAAAACAAAGAACACAACAACACAAAATAAAGGCATAAATGGAGAAAAAATACCTGTAGGGCACCAACATAAGCCATTCCCTTGTTCCCACCACCTTCAAACACCAAATTTTCAAATGGGAAAGGAAATCCTTTATAGGCATCTTCCTCATAAGATGTACTCCCTCGCCGAACTCGTTCCGTTGTCTCAGCAGCTTTTAGCGAACCCACACTACCAAGCAACGTAGCCGCTTCGAAGAAACTGTTGGGATCTAAAGAAGTCGTGGACACCTTCTTCACCTTTCCATTCAGCGTTTCATGATGCTTGACGTTCCCGTTGACATTCCTGTTGGCCATTCGAGCGATATCTGTTGGTTCGATTTTCCTGCTCTCATGAAACTTTCTGGACGAAGAAATCTTTCTCAAGTCTCCATGGATCACCCCATTGGCGTTTTGATCTGTTGTTCTGTGCATAGCCGGGGAGACTATCCCACAATGCACAGCGGTGCACCCGGTGGCATCTGTAAGTATTTAAAACAAAATGCACAGCTAGCAGAGAGAGATTTTGAGGCAAAAGAGCGGAACTGCCGTTTAGCGAAAAATATAAATATACTGCGGATAGGACCAAATCGATTGGACATAAACGAAAAATCATGACGTGTTCTGTATTTAATAGCTTGCAGTGAGCAAGGCCAAAATTTGGTTCAAATTCGGCGCACGTCTCGAGCGAAGATTTCGGAACAGATGACTGAAAACAAAACCCCGGCCTATTAAATGCGCTCTCAACACAAATTGAACAAGTGCGAACATGAATAAGGCAGAACTAACAAATAATTGCAGCGAATTCCTTTTTTTAAGGTTCACACAAATTACATAGGTTACATTTCAGAGCCAACGTAATGCAAATGTTGTGTTGACACGATGGCCACACAAGACGCAATTCGCACCTGATTCAGAAATGATCGAAGTCTTTCTTCTTGTGAGCTGTTCTCTTCATTGGTGATAAGTGCCTTGCAGACATTCCCGCTTATGCCGGTGAAGCTACATTGCACCTTGCGCACACTGCTGTGACATAATTGTACGGTATCGCGCCGTGAATTGCTCTGTAGTTTTGTGATATTCCCCGAACCAATGACCGAAAACTGAACTAGACAGGACGACTAATTTGAATGACAACACCCGAGGTCACACACAAAAGCTCCCTTTCATTACCCAAAATGACTATGATAATGCTGAATTGCAGGAAAGTAAACAAGTTGCCATGGAGACCGGCGCACGAACAAATGCTGTGCAATTAGGCGAAAAGTAAGTTTACTAACCTCGCGGACAATTGAAATTTTTCTGGTGTTGCAATTTTTTTCCCTCTAAGTAAGAGACAATAGGAGATGTGCAACTGGTATATTGAAAGTGCCACATTAGGACGGTGACAAAAAGCACTTAGAATACTTTTACAATATTATTTTCCGCATTGTATGCGTTGAACTCAAAGAGATTATAAATCTGACAGTTCCGGCATTGCCATAATAAATTTTATATTAGTCACAGTTTTTGGAACTTTAATTGCCTCTGTTTCTGTCAACCAGCCAACTGTGTCATATGTGTTTTTAGAATTAAAAGTCAAGATTTCAAGCACGGATGTTTACCAAAACCGTTTGATTTGCATGTTAGAACTAATAAAAACATTATGGTTTAATGTGTCTCCCAAGAGTCCGAATCTATTCAGCGGTAAAATTGCACGATCTACCGGGTTTGTTTTCTTGTAGTGCAGCTTTGAAAAAAGGTTGCTATGACTAGCAGAATCAACAAAACTCAATAAGTAAGTAATCCGGGCGTGTTTTAGCCCTCATCTTAGCTTTTAACCTGTACATTCCCCAGCCTGCCCCTCGTCACTTTTCTAATGGTCCGTCCCCGGAGCCCATAAGTGTCAGTCCCTAAATGGATATCACAGAGACATGCAAATTCGATCAAAATTGACTGCGTTTTCCATTGACTACAGCATCTGAAATAAAAAAAACCTGTTCCAGCCTCTCCGTCATCGCGTCAGTAGGGGCGATCAAAAAAGCGGCGGGCTATGGGCGGGATCAGGGACGGGATCCGATTTGTGGGTGGAAAGGAGAGAAAGGAGAGGTCTTCTTTTCTATCTCAGTTCCCCCTCATCGCCCGCCGGCTTTTTCGATCGTTCCCTCTGACCGAGAGCCTTGAACAGAATAGGAGTCACACATTATTAATTAGTCTCCTCCGCAGCCGTTTTTTGGGATGTCACGCAACGTTTCTTTGGGGGGAGCGTTGCGTGACATCCCAAAAAATGGCTTGCGGTGGAGACTACACATTATGGGCGGTAACTGCAAAAATATGAGTACCGAAAATCTGTTCTTTGCTTTGTGATATTGTGTATTCAAGACTCGCCCATTTCCGATCCCCTGGGGATTAATTGTCCCTATAGATAGGTCCAATAATTATGACCTGCAAAGAACTAAAGAGACTCTAAGCACTTTTCGTGGGAAGTAGAAAACAATAGGAACTTGGTTCAGTATTTCAAGAACTTCCGTTCAACATGTTCAAACGGTACGTACAACTCACTCTACTCTTTGTCGCAAACGGATGAACCGGTAGCGGTTTGAAAACTCCGGTCTTTGTCTAATGATAGGTCAATTTACGATTTTACCTAGCTGTAATATTTTTGGCCTTTTCCTCCATACATCTAAGATATAAACAAGCTTCAAGCACTGATTACATGCTGATTGTTCGGCCCGCAATCCATAGTTCATAGACTCTTAGAAACCATTCTTTGATGTTTTACTATCTTTGTTTAAGAAATAGAAAACATGTACCGTGTTTGTATCGAGTTATACAAACACGAGTGGAAGTTTGGGAGAACGAGAAAATGCTGTGGGAACACGAGCCGCAGGCGAGTGTTTCCACAGCTTTTTCGAGTTCTCCCAAACTTTCACGAGTGTTTGTATAACTCGATGCAAACACGATGTACATGTTTTCTATTTCTTTTAGAAAACACCACGACGAGAAAAAGGAAAACAACTTGTTAAACTTTGATTGTCAAGATGTAAATTCTCTTTGCTCGCGCCATCACTACGTCAACAAGCGCGCGCTAGTTCTGTGTCTCCATCGATATACAAACACAATTTTCAACCAATCAGCGCGCGTGCTTTCTTAGGACTGTTTTCTAAAAGTATTATTTATTCAAGTGTAGCTCATGCTGATCACATGATGAGGAGCATAGTTACAGTTGAACACTTTTGAAAAGTTTAGCCTAAATTTTCATTTCGTTTTTTCAAATCCGTGTCAATCTTCTGCATCTAAAACCATCCTGGTTCCTTTAAGTGTCATTGTTATCTCTTTGGTGTTTTTCTATCAAGAATTGTCTTTGTCCATTCAGGTTTTCAAATTGAAAAAAAAGTAGCAGGAGGAAAATATAAAGTAGCCGAAGCACTATCTCATCACAATAACGACAGCCATGTGGGGTTGTGGAGCACCCCGCCCCTTCTGTAGAGAGGAATGGGGAGCTTCCCCGGAAAAGTTTGAAAATCAGGGTGCCTTATTAAATGAAGTTTATTCCCATGCAAGTTTTGCACCCCTAACTAATTTTGTTGAATGCCACTGTACACTTCTTAACAAGGGTTTGCGTTGAAAAACTTTGCAAAATTAGTTGCTCTCAGAGTTTTACAAAAATGGTATGGTTTGCATGAGTACAGTAATTATTACACCGACTTCTTGTACCTCCAGTTGAAGTGCACTATGAAACTGAACTGTAATGCAATAGCCTTTCAAATCAGTTGCGTAAGTTAAAGATAAACAGTTTTTTTGTGTGTTTTGTAGCAAAATAAAGCTACAAAATATTGGCAGACATTCGACAAAATCTGCTTGAAGCAAAAGTTTGCAATTGTTTTGTCTCAAGTCATGGAAACATGCAATGGCAATTTTTACTGTTTATTTTTTACACCCTAATACCAGTGAAATTTACAAAATGAATACATTTTCCTTGAATTCAGAGTTATGTAGTTTCGAACCCGCCCCCCTTCCCCCCCCAAAAAAAATCCTTTTTCCTGCAGTTCCAGCTCAAGATCATTTTTGCTTTCTTAATGAAAGAGAGCTCCAGATATTACCATGAAGCGGCTTCCGTTGATATCTTTCCTTTTACATGCATGAAGTATTATCACAACAAAGTCAGCGGTTTTGTTTCGACTTCGATTCGCTGAAATTCGCAGTTTTGTTTGTCTGAAATTCTAAACACTTGCGCTGTTGAAGGCTTTTATTGTTAAAGGGACACAGTCAGCTGGCGCACATGCGCATTACATACCATTCCATAGCTAATTTGCATATAACAGAGACGCGATAAATACTGTTTTTAGCCAGATATGATAAAAATAATATCATAGGACTAGAAGTAATCATAGATTATGATGAGTGCGTTCGTGTAAAGGTAGACTGCAAAACAGTCGTTTTCGGACGTTTTCGGAAGGCGCGAAGCGCCGTAAGCGTGATCATCGAGTGTGAAGCACGTGAGCCTAACACGCCCGTTACATCCGGCCTGTACCCCACTCTGAAAGTATGTCAGCCACCGAAATGGCCATCGCCATCGGCGAAATGTATATATATTTGCTAAAAAATTGGGATCAAATCTATCAAAGATGGAAGTCAGGACATTTGTAAGGATATAGAAAGTAATTTGCGACCAGTTACTGTCTTCTACGGCTAAAATTATCAAGAGGTAAGCTTTTTTTGACCTGTACGTGACGAAGGACAAACACTTGAGCGAGGTATCAATTACAAATTGTGAATAATTAAAACTTGTTTTGTTTGATTTTGCTGACATTTCCACATGACGAAGCTGGATTGTAAAGGAATAGATTTTACTTCTGCCGATGTGTGGTAGCTATTAACGCGAAACTGATATATCGCTTTGAAGTCATTTTTTAAAGAGCTTTTTTCCAACGCTTGCATTCAGCGTGATTTTGTAGACTTTTATTTACACCGATGGAAAAAAATAACCAGGAAAGGTCATTTCAATGACCCCTTCAAACGTACGAATACAAAATTATGTTTCGAGAAGAATTTCCAGTGAAATAAAAGGATTTTTGATGGTAAATGTCCACAGTTCAAAGACCTGCACTTTACGAAACAAAGACTCCGCACTCCAAACAAATGTGCAGCACATGGTTTGGCGATATTTGTTTCGCCCCTGCTGCGGGGTGGCCAAATCGGTGTGCAACTTCGATGCAACCTACCATGACGTCACTCCCATAAAACTCGACTCAAGACTGCATTATGACTGCGTTCTCCGAACGCAATGAGCAAAAGGAAACTCAAAAGCAGGTTTTTCAATAAACGATTGAAAATCAAGCAACACACTACAAAAAATGAAGCGGATTTCTACATGAATTTTGATTTCAGGTTGAGGTAAACTTTTTTCAAAGTGAGAATAAACTAGTATCCAGGTCAGCATAGTCACAAAGCTGACTGTGCCCCTTTAAGGCTTCTTTCAGCCTTTCCTTGAAAAAACATTTGGTGCAGTCAAGACCATATGTATTGAGTAACATTTCACGAGGAAGACTGTCTTCGCATTCACTACGCAGATGCCGCTACAGCTACTGATACTGTGGTCAATAGACCTTTTTCGCTTGTACATTTTGTTTTCCCAATACAGATCATGCGATGATACTCAGGAGATTTGATCCTTTGTCTTGTTCATTAAAAAGAGTACATGCAGACATATTCATGCTTGCATGTACCCTTTTTAATGAACAAAACAAAAGATCAAATCTCCTGAGTATCATCATATGATCTGTATTGGGAAAACAAAATGTACAAGCGAAAAAGGTCTATTCAGCCTCATCATATTGTTTTTATTATCGTCACTTTCAGAACTGGAACAACACGTAATATTTGTTAACTTATATTCCTAAAATTATTGTTCCCTGTTTGACTTCGAGACTTCTCGACAGTTGAAAGGAAAGACAACATCGTTTGGTGCCTCCGCTTCATATTGAAACTTTCACGTGAGAACAAATCTGCCGCTGCGCCGATACATGCACGTTCAAATGACAGTCTGTGTACACGAGTAGACTTTCCTGCTAAACAAAGCTCTCGCTTCGAAGATCAAAAGGTACATGTAGTAACTGCACTGTTTATAAATTATTTTCATCAGTTGGCGTTTAGTTATTTCCTCGAGAAGATCAGATCACGATGACGTTGGGGAAACAGAATTGTGTAGTTAAAAAAAATTGAAATACGAAAAGTACCTGGCGCAAATGCTTGAAGTCGTCGGTGACTTGCATCGGGGGCCGGCTAAATTTGAAAACCCTGTCCATTTGCACTTCGTTCTCCAGAAATAACGTATGCAAAAAAAACTTAGTTTTTCTCTGGAGACCTTTTGTTCAATGTAAAACAAAAAAAATTTTTTTCGCTAAGTTTTATTAGTCGTATAATAACACTAATCAGTAACTGTTGCTTTGTTAGTGCAAGCGAACTTGGCGGATGTGAATTTGCTTTGTTGTTACACCGGTTTGATACAAGGTCGGTCTTTTTTTTTTGGTCTGTTTCTCTACTTATTTCACATACCAAAACATTTAAGTTTGTGTTGCGTCAAAATCCGTCTTCAAAAGATTTGCTCGTAAAGATGCCGCTTCAAGCAAAACTGAGTTTTTTTGCATACATTATTTCTGGAGAACAAAGCGCAAATTGACCAAAACAATTACAGAACAATGCTTTTCAAGTCAAACCAAGTCAGTCCACCAAACACTAGCTTGATCCGGCAAAAAATGAAAGTTGGCCCAAAAACCGATATATGACCTTTTTGCATGAAGGCCTTCAATTGCGGTTGTAAGGATGTTTGCTTATTAACATCTCTGTTATATATATTTTTATAAAATATGATCAAGCAAGAGTTAACTAACCTGGGAGTGCAACTGACATTCTCACAGCTCTTCTTATTGGTGTATTTGGTGTTGTCTTGGGGTGAAAGTACTCCACTGACATCTGATTCAAGTTGGTAACAACGATACAGAGTTCTTTACCAAACCTCTCCCATACCTATATGCATTTACAACAAATAAACTGCTGAAGACAACTTCTCCTTGACTAGTACTATAAGAAATGTACAGAGACCAGCAACAAGAATTTGTATGTTGATCCTGGGGGAACCCCCTACAATGGCTTATAGGGGGATACTCTGCCCAAAAGGGGTGCTGTTATAAGGTTTAAGGTATAAAAGGTTACTAGGGAATTCACAATTTAATTTTTTTCAAACAGACAAGCACCTTATGACTGTACTGTTTTATTTATTATTGAGGCACTATGTGAAAATGACAAGATCAGAAGACTTCCTTTTAAAGCGATTTATTCATAATACGGGCCAGTTGTTAAAGCATGTCAAAGGGATACCTTTTTTCAGTTAAAGGTATACATGTACGAAAGGGATACCTTTTTTGTCAAAGTAGTATAGACAGAGTAAAGGGTGAGACCTTGGGGCGGAGCCTCTCTTTATAGAACTTTAAAGAGTACCACCCACCCACCCCAAGGGATGTTGGCATAAGAGTTTGACATCAGGGTTTCTGCATCATCAAATACTCCCAACTACTGTAGTACTACAAGAAATGAGGGGCACATATAGGGAGAATTCATTTCTTGACTTACCTCTTTGAATGTAATATCACCATCACCAGTCCTCTCTTTGAGCTGCTCACCAAACCATCTCAACATTCTCTTTCCAGGATTCCATCCAAATCCTTTGAGCAAGTTGGGAAGAAGGCTGCAGTATCCACAGGTGTGATCTGTGAGCAATAAAAATGATTCTTTTATTGTGTTCATGTGAAACAAGGGGGCCTTCCAACGAATCAACAATAAGACTAGAGCAATAGGGGCTTACAGCACTTTAGGGCTTCTGCTGGAGTTCACGACTCCTGATCTGGGATCTAATTAATGTAGCCAAACAGTTACCTGGATGACAACATGGCACTTGATATTTTCCTGTTCTATACACCATACAACAAAGTTAGTTGTTGTGAAGAATATATGAAATAATTCAAATTTGTACTGTGGTTGTAGATGAAAGTGGAGAGTGATCATCGCTAATTAAAGGTACAAAAAGTTAATCAGAAAAACTTTAAGTTTGACCAGTCAATAGATCTCTCGTCGACATATTAATAAAGTACAGTGTATGTGACATCACTAATCCATTTTTTTTTGTATCTTTGCTATATTATTCAACGTACATGTTGCAGGTCAAAATGAAAATTAGGTTTAAACGATTTTAACCTATTTTGATTCTCAATTTCCTTGTCTGCTAACTCTAATTATTTATGATCCACGAATAATTAGGGTTAATAGACAAACGAATTTCATTTTGACCTGCAACATATGTCTGTTTTCTCGCATCAGCAAGATTAGACATTACACAGAAAAATTATTATAATGCACTCAGTCAGCTCACCGACTAAAATTCTCCGTAGATCCTGTTCCAGAAATTCTCTCAGCTCACGAGAATCATAACCAAGAGCTATAAGTGTTGCAATGATCGCTCCTGCGCTAGCGCCAGCCACTCTTTTGATGCTTTTCATAACACCAGCATTTTCTAACACCTGTCAGATCAATAGAGGAAAATTATTTAAGACTAATATCATATATCGTAATACAGCCATAGCGGAAGTCAAGGTTTGAATTGAAAAGCATTCAAGATGACAGATGAAAAATGTTGAAAATACTCAACTACTCCTATAGTTAGGGTAGACCTCAACATTGAGTGAAGCTAAATTTGCAACTCTTGATGTGTGGATTATTTACATTTTAAAATTATACAAAAATTGCAGAAAAAGAGGATACATTAGTACATTTGTATACGCTTAAATAACCTAAAAACTTTTGCTGTTTTAATTAATTTGATACAAGTTGATTAAATATTTTGTGTGAAATTTTCTGCATTTAATTTAATTCCACTATAAAATGTTATTTCAAAAATTCTCTTTAACAATCTTTTAGTTCCTGCACTTTACCGAATTAATCATATTCAACTGACTTTTGACTTACAGTAAACTATAATATACAAAGACTAATGAGCATACGCAATGCATGGTCTTACGAGTTTTATCAAATAAGTCAAACCTTGACAGTGAATTACACGCTCCAACCAATTTAGACATATACATGTAAGGCTATTGGAACACGTTTGTCAAGTCTTATAAATAATACACTTAAAGAAAAAAAATATTGCTGTTTTGAAAACTCTTCCTACCCACAAAAATACAATATCTCCAATCGATGAACTATCGCTCAGTCTGATTTATTTTTGTGTTAATGAATCACACAAAAGTAAAAACAAATAACTAAATCAACGGATATCGCCTTGCGAAATTTTTCGTTCAACATGATGTTCAACTCCATCAAATATTGACACACATGCTGAGCGACAAAGATAACCTTCGTCAAAACGGAAAACTATTTTGTTGTCGAGGAGTACAGTAGAAGCAGTATTTTCTTCCCTTGTGGTAGAAATCTTGACAGAAGCAAATTAAGCTTACATAAGTTAATATGTATTCATTCAATATCGCAGTTAACTTACTGCAGTATAATTAATGAAGTGATTCACTCAAAACTTGAAGCACACAATCGAACTGTATCACTATTTTCTCTTAAATGGAGTGAAGAAACCACAAACTTTTCCCAGCACCCGAACAGGACACCAGATTTTGTTTTTATATATTTTTCGCAGATTGCGTAAACTAAATCTTGTCAAGTAAAAGCGTTTTTGAGCTTAAGAGCTAAGATGTACGTTGAATAATATAGCAAAGATACAAAAAAAAATGGATTAGTGATGTCACATACACTGTACTTTATTAATATGTCGACGAGAGATCTATTGACTGGTCAAACTTAAAGTTTTTCTGATTAACTTTTTGTACCTTTAATTAGCGATGATCACTCTCCACTTTCATCTACAACCACAGTACAAATTTGAATTATTTCATATATTCTTCACAACAACTAACTTTGTTGTATGGTGTATAGAACAGGAAAATATCAAGTGCCATGTTGTCATCCAGGTAACTGTTTGGCTACATTAATTAGATCCCAGATCAGGAGTCGTGAACTCCAGCAGAAGCCCTAAAGTGCTGTAAGCCCCTATTGCTCTAGTCTTATTGTTGATTCGTTGGAAGGCCCCCTTGTTTCACATGAACACAATAAAAGAATCATTTTTTATTGCTCACAGATCACACCTGTGGATACTGCAGCCTTCTTCCCAACTTGCTCAAAGGATTTGGATGGAATCCTGGAAAGAGAATGTTGAGATGGTTTGGTGAGCAGCTCAAAGAGAGGACTGGTGATGGTGATATTACATTCAAAGAGGTAAGTCAAGAAATGAATTCTCCCTATATGTGCCCCTCATTTCTTGTAGTACTACAGTAGTTGGGAGTATTTGATGATGCAGAAACCCTGATGTCAAACTCTTATGCCAACATCCCTTGGGGTGGGTGGGTGGTACTCTTTAAAGTTCTATAAAGAGAGGCTCCGCCCCAAGGTCTCACCCTTTACTCTGTCTATACTACTTTGACAAAAAAGGTATCCCTTTCGTACATGTATACCTTTAACTGAAAAAAGGTATCCCTTTGACATGCTTTAACAACTGGCCCGTATTATGAATAAATCGCTTTAAAAGGAAGTCTTCTGATCTTGTCATTTTCACATAGTGCCTCAATAATAAATAAAACAGTACAGTCATAAGGTGCTTGTCTGTTTGAAAAAAATTAAATTGTGAATTCCCTAGTAACCTTTTATACCTTAAACCTTATAACAGCACCCCTTTTGGGCAGAGTATCCCCCTATAAGCCATTGTAGGGGGTTCCCCCAGGATCAACATACAAATTCTTGTTGCTGGTCTCTGTACATTTCTTATAGTACTAGTCAAGGAGAAGTTGTCTTCAGCAGTTTATTTGTTGTAAATGCATATAGGTATGGGAGAGGTTTGGTAAAGAACTCTGTATCGTTGTTACCAACTTGAATCAGATGTCAGTGGAGTACTTTCACCCCAAGACAACACCAAATACACCAATAAGAAGAGCTGTGAGAATGTCAGTTGCACTCCCAGGTTAGTTAACTCTTGCTTGATCATATTTTATAAAAATATATATAACAGAGATGTTAATAAGCAAACATCCTTACAACCGCAATTGAAGGCCTTCATGCAAAAAGGTCATATATCGGTTTTTGGGCCAACTTTCATTTTTTGCCGGATCAAGCTAGTGTTTGGTGGACTGACTTGGTTTGACTTGAAAAGCATTGTTCTGTAATTGTTTTGGTCAATTTGCGCTTTGTTCTCCAGAAATAATGTATGCAAAAAAACTCAGTTTTGCTTGAAGCGGCATCTTTACGAGCAAATCTTTTGAAGACGGATTTTGACGCAACACAAACTTAAATGTTTTGGTATGTGAAATAAGTAGAGAAACAGACCAAAAAAAAAGACCGACCTTGTATCAAACCGGTGTAACAACAAAGCAAATTCACATCCGCCAAGTTCGCTTGCACTAACAAAGCAACAGTTACTGATTAGTGTTATTATACGACTAATAAAACTTAGCGAAAAAAATTTTTTTTGTTTTACATTGAACAAAAGGTCTCCAGAGAAAAACTAAGTTTTTTTTGCATACGTTATTTCTGGAGAACGAAGTGCAAATGGACAGGGTTTTCAAATTTAGCCGGCCCCCGATGCAAGTCACCGACGACTTCAAGCATTTGCGCCAGGTACTTTTCGTATTTCAATTTTTTTTAACTACACAATTCTGTTTCCCCAACGTCATCGTGATCTGATCTTCTCGAGGAAATAACTAAACGCCAACTGATGAAAATAATTTATAAACAGTGCAGTTACTACATGTACCTTTTGATCTTCGAAGCGAGAGCTTTGTTTAGCAGGAAAGTCTACTCGTGTACACAGACTGTCATTTGAACGTGCATGTATCGGCGCAGCGGCAGATTTGTTCTCACGTGAAAGTTTCAATATGAAGCGGAGGCACCAAACGATGTTGTCTTTCCTTTCAACTGTCGAGAAGTCTCGAAGTCAAACAGGGAACAATAATTTTAGGAATATAAGTTAACAAATATTACGTGTTGTTCCAGTTCTGAAAGTGACGATAATAAAAACAATATGATGAGGCTGAATAGACCTTTTTCGCTTGTACATTTTGTTTTCCCAATACAGATCATATGATGATACTCAGGAGATTTGATCTTTTGTTTTGTTCATTAAAAAGGGTACATGCAAGCATGAATATGTCTGCATGTACTCTTTTTAATGAACAAGACAAAGGATCAAATCTCCTGAGTATCATCGCATGATCTGTATTGGGAAAACAAAATGTACAAGCGAAAAAGGTCTATTGACCACAGTATCAGTAGCTGTAGCGGCATCTGCGTAGTGAATGCGAAGACAGTCTTCCTCGTGAAATGTTACTCAATACATATGGTCTTGACTGCACCAAATGTTTTTTCAAGGAAAGGCTGAAAGAAGCCTTAAAGGGGCACAGTCAGCTTTGTGACTATGCTGACCTGGATACTAGTTTATTCTCACTTTGAAAAAAGTTTACCTCAACCTGAAATCAAAATTCATGTAGAAATCCGCTTCATTTTTTGTAGTGTGTTGCTTGATTTTCAATCGTTTATTGAAAAACCTGCTTTTGAGTTTCCTTTTGCTCATTGCGTTCGGAGAACGCAGTCATAATGCAGTCTTGAGTCGAGTTTTATGGGAGTGACGTCATGGTAGGTTGCATCGAAGTTGCACACCGATTTGGCCACCCCGCAGCAGGGGCGAAACAAATATCGCCAAACCATGTGCTGCACATTTGTTTGGAGTGCGGAGTCTTTGTTTCGTAAAGTGCAGGTCTTTGAACTGTGGACATTTACCATCAAAAATCCTTTTATTTCACTGGAAATTCTTCTCGAAACATAATTTTGTATTCGTACGTTTGAAGGGGTCATTGAAATGACCTTTCCTGGTTATTTTTTTCCATCGGTGTAAATAAAAGTCTACAAAATCACGCTGAATGCAAGCGTTGGAAAAAAGCTCTTTAAAAAATGACTTCAAAGCGATATATCAGTTTCGCGTTAATAGCTACCACACATCGGCAGAAGTAAAATCTATTCCTTTACAATCCAGCTTCGTCATGTGGAAATGTCAGCAAAATCAAACAAAACAAGTTTTAATTATTCACAATTTGTAATTGATACCTCGCTCAAGTGTTTGTCCTTCGTCACGTACAGGTCAAAAAAAGCTTACCTCTTGATAATTTTAGCCGTAGAAGACAGTAACTGGTCGCAAATTACTTTCTATATCCTTACAAATGTCCTGACTTCCATCTTTGATAGATTTGATCCCAATTTTTTAGCAAATATATATACATTTCGCCGATGGCGATGGCCATTTCGGTGGCTGACATACTTTCAGAGTGGGGTACAGGCCGGATGTAACGGGCGTGTTAGGCTCACGTGCTTCACACTCGATGATCACGCTTACGGCGCTTCGCGCCTTCCGAAAACGTCCGAAAACGACTGTTTTGCAGTCTACCTTTACACGAACGCACTCATCATAATCTATGATTACTTCTAGTCCTATGATATTATTTTTATCATATCTGGCTAAAAACAGTATTTATCGCGTCTCTGTTATATGCAAATTAGCTATGGAATGGTATGTAATGCGCATGTGCGCCAGCTGACTGTGTCCCTTTAACAATAAAAGCCTTCAACAGCGCAAGTGTTTAGAATTTCAGACAAACAAAACTGCGAATTTCAGCGAATCGAAGTCGAAACAAAACCGCTGACTTTGTTGTGATAATACTTCATGCATGTAAAAGGAAAGATATCAACGGAAGCCGCTTCATGGTAATATCTGGAGCTCTCTTTCATTAAGAAAGCAAAAATGATCTTGAGCTGGAACTGCAGGAAAAAGGATTTTTTTTGGGGGGGGAAGGGGGGCGGGTTCGAAACTACATAACTCTGAATTCAAGGAAAATGTATTCATTTTGTAAATTTCACTGGTATTAGGGTGTAAAAAATAAACAGTAAAAATTGCCATTGCATGTTTCCATGACTTGAGACAAAACAATTGCAAACTTTTGCTTCAAGCAGATTTTGTCGAATGTCTGCCAATATTTTGTAGCTTTATTTTGCTACAAAACACACAAAAAAACTGTTTATCTTTAACTTACGCAACTGATTTGAAAGGCTATTGCATTACAGTTCAGTTTCATAGTGCACTTCAACTGGAGGTACAAGAAGTCGGTGTAATAATTACTGTACTCATGCAAACCATACCATTTTTGTAAAACTCTGAGAGCAACTAATTTTGCAAAGTTTTTCAACGCAAACCCTTGTTAAGAAGTGTACAGTGGCATTCAACAAAATTAGTTAGGGGTGCAAAACTTGCATGGGAATAAACTTCATTTAATAAGGCACCCTGATTTTCAAACTTTTCCGGGGAAGCTCCCCATTCCTCTCTACAGAAGGGGCGGGGTGCTCCACAACCCCACATGGCTGTCGTTATTGTGATGAGATAGTGCTTCGGCTACTTTATATTTTCCTCCTGCTACTTTTTTTTCATTTGAAAACCCTGAATGGACAAAGACAATTCTTGATA
>JAHPZR010020044.1:0-10000 GCA_019787425.1 Platygyra sinensis
GGATTCTGAATATCATTCGTGAGTTTCGAAAAATATTTGAAGGATAATTAACACAATAGTCACCATTTGACTTTGGACATAATCTCCTCCTCAAAGCTCACAGCTTTCCACGAGCTTCGCCTTCGGTAAATGTTCGCTTCTCGGAACAGATAATGTCCGCGGAGAAATATATATCTGGCGTATTTTCACCCCAAAGGGAAGCTAGTGTTTATATAATTTCTTACTAAAGCTTAGAAATCCGAAAAAATAGAAGACGTCAGCTCTTACATTAGCTTTATGCTTGGCTCTTTCATCGTATTGAGTTTATTTCTTGACAAAGTCGATAAAAGTGTTGTTTTTTGTCACAGACAAGAAACAACACTTTTATCGACTATAGACCCTTTGCATAAATGGCGCCTAAATTTAAATAACAATACTTCGTACATCCTTAGCCTCACATTCATGTTTCGTTTCAAGACAAAGGAATTTTCACTTGAATGTGAGGCTAAGGATGTATCAGCATTGTTATTCAAATTTAGGCGCCATTTATGCAAAGGGTCTATGTCATCTCCTAACTACAATTACTCCATTCTTATTTCTTGACACTTGTATAATAATCGTGTTTTGCAGGTTTAGAAAGAGTTTCATTAGCTTTACAGCAGACTAATTATTTTCATTGATGATAACGTAATTTCCTCCTGCTTTGTGTTATCTTAATTTACTCTTGCTTTCGTTTGGACACCAAAGAACTTGCTCAAATTTATCGACGTGTTTAATATTTTTTTTTCTGTTCGGCAGAATTCTGCCATAAAATACTCTGTTTTAATTCGGCAGGTGGGTCACGTTAATCAAGTTACGTATTTATGATAGAGTTTTGAACTTTTCAGGAAGCCAAGAAACTTCCTATAACTACACCCGAGGAACAAGAGATGTGAGTTTGAATTACTTAATATACAACGTTAGAAACATTCTGTATTTTGCCGTGCCATATTCATGTTCGGAGATAAAGTAGCAACTCAACTCTTCTCAAGATTTTTCAGTGATTTTTATTACTGTTAGATAAACAGATTCAATGCAAAATATGCGATTACTTGCCTTCGAACTACAATGAACTAGTTAGTTGTCAGTCGAGTACCACTAACAAACATTAGTAGAATTCTACTAGTATACTAATGCAAATGCTGCAATCTGATTGACTGAGCTACTCGTATACTATCAGCCATTAGTAGAATTCTACTAGTATACTAATGCAAATGCTGCAATCTGATTGGCTGAGCTACTCGTATACTATCAGCCACTAGAGTGCAGTTGGCTGCCGGTCGTCCTCGAAATGCGATGTTTTTATAGTTTTTCCGAGGTTTTGGAAGGAAATTTAGATGTAAACGGGTAATTTAATTCCTGAGAAGACTAAAAGAAGCACATTGACGGTTTCTTGACTTTAAAAGCTTGAAAATATTGAAAAAGCGGTTACGCACGTAAACAACTGCAAATTTGCCAAGGACAGTTCGATAGTGCAACTTTGTTTAAGGGTAAAGTTCAATAATGCGTGGAAAAATCATTGGAAACCGTTATTTTTGTTAATTTCAGTTAGAATTCTACTAAAACAATTAAAATATTCGCTCTCGATTTCTATGAGGCGATAGTTGATTCGGCCTTCGGCCTCATCAACTATCAGCTCATAGAAATCTCGAGGTCATAATCTAATTGTTAATTATATTGTTTTATAATATAGCTAGGACCCTGCGCGCGCTCTGATTGGTCGAAAACCTTTGTTTTATCAGAGTATAAAACAAAGAAAAAGCGTGTTTTATTGTTTTGCGCGTGTAAAATCTATATCATTAAGCAAATGAATGAGCCTAAGCCGTGTATTGCACTGTGATAAAACACGACGGGCATTTGAGAACACTCGAGAAATGCAGAAAACACTTGCCTGCGGCTCATGTTTTCTATATTTCCCTCGTGTTCTCAAATGCTCGTTGTATTTTATCACAGTGCAGTACATGGCTTAGGCTTCCATATTTGTCAAATAAATCCCATCTGGGAAGAGTCGGAATAGTCGGCTATTTACAAATTGTGGCCAAGGCACAAAACCATCGCGTAATTTGCGCCTATTTCCTAGCTAAAACTGAAGTGATACTTTAACCATTCTTGTTGCTTGTCTTTGAGTTTTGTCACACCACTTACGTTACCTTTGGTGCTGTTTGTTTCTCAGTCGTGAGAAGGCTTTACAAGAAGGTCTGAAGTCTGCTGTCCAGGTCCCGCTCAACGTTATTAAAACAGCTGCCAAGGCGTGGGACCCGATGGTGGAGCTTGCCAAAATTGGGAACATAAACAGCAAATCCGATCTGCAGGTACAGCGCACGCGCTTTGCGGTAAAAGTTTGGTACACTGGGAAGCTTGTGAACAGGCTTAAAGGGCGGTCCCAGTCCGGTGATGAAGTTTCCTCAAGTAGTAGAGATCTGCTAGCTTTCTATCACTAATACCGTTCTCTGATTGGCTATGCTACTTTCTATCGATTCTTTTGTCAATAATGAGAAGAGTAGTAGTGTGTGGTTTTTAAAAAGATGGCGACAGATTTTATGCGTTTTCGTTTGTCTGTGAATGGAATTTAGGTAAAGTTTTGAACTACTAATAGATTTATACTAAAACAATCAGTCGATTATTTTCTCGCGATTTCTCTGCTTGGTAGTTGACTTGGGCAGTGTTCTCTCCAACTATCACGTACCCTGCGAGCAGGCTCACCTTAAAGTCGCGCGCGAAAGCGATGAAGAGCAAAGCGTTTCCAGCGGGAAGGAGTCGTCTCACGGCTTCGCCACTTGATTTGGCGCTCGCGGCTACGCCGCGCGCGGTTGTGCTTCAATTCTCGCCTGCGCTCCAACTTGAGCCTGCTCGCAGGCTAACTATCACGCGACAGAAATCCCAGTTTCATAATGTACTTGTTAACTCCCATCATGAAACGTATTTACAGGATACCTTCATGTCATGTCTGTCAGGGATGGCTTCTAATCCGGGTCTAGGCTAACATAATCCTACAGTTTATTCGTTGGAGACTGAGATGAAATGAGGGTCAGATTAGTGTCAGTCGTCTAATTAAAGAGCCCTTTTACAAGGAGGGAGGATTACTCTAGCAAGCGGCAAAAGATAGCGCGGGTCTACAAGGAAAATTCCACAGGTAGGATAACCCCACAACCAAGGACAACTTAATGCGCGGTTACACTCAAAGGGTCTGGAAACAACTGGAAAGTTAACCCGGGAAGGCGTGTTGACCATACCTGGAGTGTTTACAAGGGAAAAAGCCGGTTAAACCGTGTAGGCGGTTAACCCGACCCAAAGTGTTTACAAGAAAAAAAAATAGGCAGTCAATGACTGCACTTGGCTGCTGCTGTTATTATTTAGAACACTGCAGTAAAACATATTGCAATAAAAGAGGTCATGAAACGAGCTAATATGAAATCGCTTTTGCACTCGTAGCTTATTAAAAACATGCCGACTTGTTTCTTGCACAGCGCAAAATATGCCGATCTCCAAATTTGTATAGATAAGACTTTCGGTAGTTTGAATTTAATATCTTACCTCGAAGTTAGCTGGCTTTTAAGATGAAGGGTGCAGAAAAAAAACACCGTGATTTTGAAGTAAAATTGTGCAGGGAAAATTAAAACTTCGATTGTGCGGGTAATTGTGCGAGATTATCGACGAGCCAATGTTCTTGCCAAGTTCTAAGGAAATTCTGCATTGACAACAGTACTGCCAAATTTACTTCACTAGTAGTTCAAATATACCTAGCAGGCTTAGCAATCGCCAATCCTTTTGAAAAAAGCTGCGTTTGACTGCTTAAGAAAATCACAATGCGTGACGCGAACTAGACGAGTGAAGCCAAAATAAATAGCAAAACAGACTTCCGCATCTTCGCCTATAAAATTAATAATACCCCTGCCTTGATTCAATAAAAGTATGTAGCTTGATTATTTCTTCGCAAACTGCGTTAGGAATCCCAAATTCTCGGAAGTTATTTTCAAAAATACACAACTTGAAAGTTTATGCAAATTATGTGCAATGTAATTGACGTGTTGTTATGGACTGTTGTTTTCGCGAGGGAGTTTATCACGATTCGTCTTGGTTCTCTCGAAAGAGATTATTCGCTCTTCAGAGGAGTTATAATTCTTGAAAAGGGTTGAAGATCGCAACACGGCAGATATGGCTGTACAATTCACTTCGATCGCCACGACCAGTAAACGAACTCCGAACAAGTTCTGCTAGCATAGACGCAGCCGGAAAGTGTTTTTAAAATACTACATACCCGGCAGTCTGAAGTTATTCTAGAATCTACACGGAAAAACTCCTCTAGTCCTTCTAAAAACTGTAGATCTTTGTTTAGGAATGTCAAGCGATTTCAAATATAATTTTTGCTCTGTTCGATTACCAGTCGAGCAAAACCGAGAGAACACAGAAATTCGAGTGTTCTTTCATTCCGAACACCGGATCGATTGCTATTCGATTATCCGTCACAAAGACCGAATAGTTCCGAACACAATCCGAAAATTGGACACTCTACTTACTTACCCACATGATAGCAATATGGCTACAGCTGTCAAGCAGCAGTAGCCACAAAAAGCGCCTGCCAGGGTACCCCAGTAACCCTGGCTGCCTTGTAAACACGGCGAAGAAAAAAAAAAAAGAGCAAGTGTGCGATCGAGTGCCAGGGTAACCCGCTTGCTACGGTAACCCGTTTGCTAACCATTATTCCTTATAAACAGGTCCTACACGCAACTACTACATACGAAGTTCTTTTATAGATGCATGACAAAATATAAGTCCCCCCTCCCCTCATATACCTCAACTTTGTCGATCCATTTAAAATGCCTATAAGTAGAACCCATCTAAAACCTGTTTAACTCAACGTCCCCTGCTCCATTCATTGACGGCTCCTTGAAGGCCAAGAAGGCGGACGCGAACGTTGGATTCAGTGATCTCTAAAGGAGATCTTACTTGTACTGACCGTTTAGCTTTTCACTTCACAGGTTGGCGCGCGCAGTCTGGAGACGGCTGTGTGGGGCGCTTTTTACAACGTGAAGATCAACCTTCCAGATATAACTGACGAGGAGTATAAGAAACAGGTCTGTAAGTCATCGGCCATTTAAAGTCGTGAGCGTCTAATTTCTCCTTGTAATATCAACAAATCCCAATGGCAGTCAAGTAGGGAGAATACATTTTAAGGGCCAAGGACAAAATGCGATAAAGAGCTCGTATTGACGGTATCTTGAATAGGTCTCTAAAAAAAAACAAACAGATAAACAAAATTCGTCCTAAGTCGAAATCAGGAGCAATTATTTTTGAAAATTTCGTTAAGCAGTCTCTCGGAGACTGGACACGAGTAGGAATGGAACCATAATCCTTTGTGATCTTAAGCTA
Source organism: Platygyra sinensis (assembly GCA_019787425.1). Taxonomy (NCBI): domain Eukaryota; kingdom Metazoa; phylum Cnidaria; class Anthozoa; order Scleractinia; family Merulinidae; genus Platygyra; species Platygyra sinensis. Next base: position 5,389 of record JAHPZR010020044.1, read on the forward strand.
ATCGTTCGAACGTAACTGGACAATCTACGAAGAATGAATAATTTTCTTGTACTAATCTATAAATTGCAGGTTCTTGACGAAGCGGAGTCGTCTTTGGAAAAAGCGCAAGAAAAATGCAAAGAAATCCTAAACATACTAGAGGAAAGGAATTAAAGACTCACGTCGACGTTGCGCCTTTAAACTTATGAAGAATGAATGAAGATACGAATGAAGATACGTGTAGAAGTGTGTTCACTTAATGATAATGACTGGGCTACAGACAGCACTTACTGTGAATAGGCGATGGCGAGAGACTCGACTTGCCTGAAAACAATTTCTTAAACGGCAGCTCCATTCCTAGTCGGTCCAATTCACGCACGGTTTACCACAGGTCAGGAAATGGTGAGGGACAAAAATTCTTCAAGATCAGGGAAAAGTCGAGGAATTTAGTAAACCTGACATTTTTGTATTTATTTCTTGTATTTATTTGGTCAGGAAAATTTGATTTGTATCGCAGAAAAGCCAGGAAAAGTTAGCGAAAAGTGAGGCCGGTGACAACCATAATTGTTTGGATTCAAACTGCAATTTTACGAACTAAGTTAAGTATGGTTGGTTTGCTCGCTAGCGAGGCGTTAGTGCGGTTTAATGGGCCCAGATTCAACTCAAAGCTTAAAGCTTTCATTTTGAAGAAGACATTAGGAAAATGATTGCTCTGGCTGGTGTGATTTTCTATAATTATGCTCCGCCATTTCTTTGGAAGTTGCTGATGCAATAAAGTTAAGTGTGCAAGGCCAACCGAGGCACCTGCCTCAGTCACTTTTTTCGTTTTTGTTCTTTGTAGTCATCATAAACACTGCTAAATACCTAGGAAGAAAATTTAACCATGGGACAATGCCTCAATCATAATTTTTTTTCATGGACATTGCCTCAGTCATAGTTTTTTTCTGGCTACGGTCCTGGTGTGTGAAGAGAAATCATCTTAATTTCAATCACCGCTTGTGTTTTAAAATGGTCGAGTGTCAGTGTGATGTATTAGGTAGTTGGTAACACAATGTCTATCTTCCGAAGGTACGCGCTTGTGTAACCTTATGCGTTTTGTCAAATGGGTTTGAATTCAGTGATGGGGCAACGCACTTTCGCATAAAGGATGGAAGGCTGTTGGACGTGGTTTACATGAGTGCTCCTTCGTTGATAGGGTACCGGATTCTAATTTATTGTCAGAGACAATGTAAAGAGTTCTTTCGTAGTGTATGTAATGAGTGGATAAAATCTGCGAGATATTATATGGATTAAGTTAAGAATATTATATAAAAGTTGTTGGGCTTTTGTTACGGTTAAGAAAGCTAAATAAACATGACCTTTATTTCATCTGTGGAAATGTCGTGGAGATTACAGTGGGCAGACAGACCAGGTTTCCATTGACTTGGTAAGCGTGTAAAGTCTGCTTGCGAGCCAAGTGGTCAATCTGGCCGGCGTTGATTTCCCAACCTCGTTCCCAAACCAGGGTTGAGGCCCTGGGAACAAGGCTGCCTTATTTCCGGTCCGGTTTCAGTAGCCTAAGGCGACTAGGAGTGTTTTTACCTCCCCCCCACCCCCCCCCCCCCCCCTCCTGGATGGGATGCTAGTCCATCGCAGAGTCACCCCCGTAGCAGTAAAATCTCCCGGTACCAATTTTTACCTGGGCGAAAAAACACTAGAAGCGAGGAGTGTTGCCCTAGAAAACAACACAATGTCCCTGGCTAGGGCTCAAGCCCCTGCCGGCCGATCTAGAGGCGAGCGCACTAACCCATGAGACCACCGCGCTGCCCTTTGAGTTGGGTAGAGATTTAATAACATGTTTTTCACTGACTTGTCAAAAGTAATTCACAACTGCTTTGGTAGTGTTGTTCAATACTCTACTTACCATTTAGCCCAAAAATCCGCTAATAATTGGTGGAAAGTCAAATGGAACTGCAATTTTACTAAAAATTCCATGGGGTAATTGCGACTACTTCAAGAGGTAGTCCTTTTTCCGATCGCGGAACGAAACAAGGCGAAATGTCTTTTCCATTGGCTATAAAATTTTTCAGCTTCCAGTCTCTCATCAGCTGAGAACAATTCCGGCAAATCGAATCTCATGGATAAGCGCTCGGTTTCCCCCGGCGGGTACTCCCAAAAATAGCCTATACGGGGAGGCTCCGCCCGAAAGAGGAAGGTAAGGTAAGGTAATAAGGTAATAGTAAAGTAAAATCTTTACCTTACCTTACCTTATAATTACCTTAGAGGTACCTTTTTCAGGCTTCAGGTATATAAAAGGGTAGATATTTTACAACTTGTGTATATTAAAGATAGAAATCATGCGCAGCGTAGTTGGTCATTGCAAAATTGAAAATTGTAATACTGACGCTGTATAGAGAGTCTTAACGCACCGACGTTTCGGCAATGCTGCCTTCTTCAGGGTACAAGGCTAAATACCGTTAAAAAGTTCGTTATGATTAGCTCGAGTGCCTGATTGCTTACTCGAACGCGTGCGGGCATGAAAAAGCGCGCGCCGGCACTTGAGTAAGCAAAAACTGAGTGATTAACGTGAAACTAATGTCCTGGTTAAGGCCACTAGGACCCATAGTCCCACATTTAAATATCAGCCTCATCTCCTGCTTCTTTCTGTTCATCTCCTCTAACGGCTTCGCCACTCGCGTTCACGGCTTCGCTACCAAAACAAAAGCACTCGCGCATGAAATCCCGCCAGCTACGCAGGCTAATTCTATTGCGAATTTCCATTCGGGAAGAGCGCGTTCCATTTTCCACAAGTCCCATTTTTTAACAGGCCCCTCTCTATCGCTTCACTAATGACCAGATGCCTTAGTAAACTGTTCTGCTATTTTCTCGAACAAGTCTTTCTTCAACGCTTTCTCGCCAAACAAATGCTTATTATCGGCATATGTGGTTATGAGAAGTCTGACATCTGCATCCTCCCATGCATCTTTCTAGTTTTACAGTGGTGGAAACTTCACCTGTGAACGAAGAATTAAATGAGAACCTTTCAAACTTGTTCATGTAGCCAGTTACGCTGGAAACGTGCACCGGCAAAAAAGAGCTTCGAACAAGTAAAGCGGCCTTCACACGGCAAACCTAAGTTGGCAAACTCGTGTTGGAAAACTTCAAAAAGTTGGCAAACTTGTTCCTTCACACGTCAAACTCGTGGCAAATAACAAACAAGCAAATTTCCAACATGGCCGCTTTTTAGTGCAGTTTCAATCACGTACAACAGTGAAACAGAGGATAAGAAGAGAAGAACCAGAAAGCGGTGGAGAATTAGAAAGGTTTGGACGAAACCAAGTGTGTCCGCGCGCTCCTCCGTTTTGTTTTGTTTGTTTTTAGTATCTTTGTAGGCTATAGATAAAACGTCCCGAACAGCCAGACAATTGTGAACCGCTTTGATATTAAATTTAAAAAGTGTTGACTCGCGTCCCCCATTTTGTGAAGGGTCACGCAAATAAAGCACGTGAATAGAGCTCGTTTTGATCGATTGAAAATTACCAACACATGTTGGCCAACCGTTCACACGTCAGATACGAGTTTACCAACACGAAAAAGTTGGCGAAAAAGTTGGCGAGAATAGAGGCAAGTTTTATTTGTCGCCAACAGTTTGCCAACTTGTTTGCCGACTGTTTTTGCGCCGTTCACACACAACAACTTGAGTTTGCCAACACGAGTTTGCCAACTTTAGTTTGCCGTGTGAAGGCCGCTTAAGATTTCTTCCTACCACTTTAATATGCGGCACATACGCGCTGCAATAAATTTTCTAGATCTGGCGATAGAACTTGGCAGGCACAGCACTCGTAGTAGCCCTGAAAAGCTTCTAGAAAACTGACCCTGATCAGCCGACCGCCATTTTTGTTAAAACACGAGGGAGCCGAAGGAGCCCTGGGGCCCGCTTCACGAAAGACCCGGTAACTTAACGGGCCCGAGATCATATTTTGAAATCGAAGTTTCAAGATACGTGGGGTGTGTTCTGACCTCTAATAAAGTCCATTTTGTTTCTTTAGCTGATAACTTTACTGTACAATTTTCAAACCTTTTAAAGTTCCCATCTGGATTGGAAAAAAAAATAGCTTAACGCCCGGTAATTACCGGGAGCTTCGAGAAACAGGCCCCTGGATGCTTAAAAGACTGCGAAAGGCATGGAACTGGTGATAAAGACAAGAAATCTGTAAATGGAGCACAATTTTCCATTGGGAAGTTTCCACCGGGAAAACGGGACTACCTTTTCAGGAATTCCGTTCAGAGTCCGGAAAATTTCCAGTGGAACGAACCAAAAAATCATGTTCCATTTACATCCCAACCAGAATTTCCGGAATTTTTTGGTAAATAGAAAACTCTTATCAGTCCGGAATATCCCGATATATTAGGACGAGCATGACGTCATGAAGCTATTGTTAGCAAGGAAAATTGCAGACCTTTTATGTTGAAAAAGAAGATAGAGCCTATCCGGCATTATTCGGGAGTTTTTTGATGAAGCCTTGAGAAGGAGAATACGAGGCCATTTTGGAAGTGAGAGAATGCAAACTGTATTCTAATCCTTGAGTTTTCTGGTTTTAAGCGACGATGTAGACGCGATTTTGTGGTCATATCCCAAGGTTAGTAAAGAGTA
>JAHPZR010020044.1:15000-27500 GCA_019787425.1 Platygyra sinensis
TTCGTATCCCGATGCAAATATCACACATTCTTGTTAACTTGTAGGTCATGTTATGCTCGAATTCTGTAAAACATTTGATCATTTGCCGCGCATTCTATTACCGGCTAAATCTTTAATAACTAAATTCTGCCCACCGACTTTGATCAACAATCTGGCTACCATGCTGTTGTTGTTAAATTTAGATTGCAGCATTTTATTTTTTAAATAAACGATCCCCTTGCATAGCATTTCCAATTCCACCGAGCATCAAAACAAGATAGCGATAGTAATTGATAATAATTACTTCCCCAAAGCCTATCCCAAGCCCCGGGACTAAACTTAGATCGCATCGCGGCAAGCTAATATCATTTTACGGAATCTGTCGTTTTAACAGTACTTCGTTTTCAGCCCACTTTCATCAATCTCCAACAAATAAATCGTCAGTCGTCACATCACCCTGTACTTACCTATACCGATAAATAGTCGTGAAGAATCCCACAATCACATTTTTTCTGTCTCTGATTCTGGTATGACTTCATTCGTTACAATATTACCATCTGCAAGTAATGAACAAGTTGTCTCGATCGCACCATACTTTTCATTACGCTTATATTAAACTAATTCTGTTTATTTTAAAGAAATACCTAAGAACTGTACCACGTGATTTATCGTAACTAAGCGCATCAGTTGTCAAAAGTTTCCAAGGGAACTAATGAATTAAAAAAGAGACTTCTTTTTAAGCGAGTATAAAACCTTTGCCATTCACAAAGCACCCACGTCGATAAATTTAGACGTCGGTATTGAATTGTTTTCGCATGCAAACGGCGGATGAGAAGCAGAATATTAATGATAAAAATGAATAGCATTTTCGTCGTTTTTCCAGCTAAGACAACTGTCAAAGCTTGGTATTGTTTTCCGATATTCCATGATAATCTTAATATGGAAACTCATTCTGTTCCTGCCGCCAAAAATAGAAATGCTACAACGGCAAATCAATGCCAAGAATATTGAGAACTCACGAGCTGTTCATTAAACACGAAATGAATATTTTATTAAGGCGTTAAGCTGCTACGAAACCAAAAATTTTAAAATAAACGAAACGGTTTAGATAATGCTGTGCACTCTATGGATCAAACATCTGTATAATGGAGCTATTTTGCATAAAAAAAAAATACTTGGTGAAATTGCAATATTGTTAATCAAAGGAGAGGAAATTGAAAGTTTGGGATTATTGTCTTTAAAAAATATGGAATCAGGATTGATAATCTTTGTCAGTTATCTATTCAACTTCAGCAGCAATAAAATTAAAGCCTTGAAGATTTTTATCGGGCTTGAATTTCACAGCCGCTTATGTTGTTGATGTAATTACGATGAGCAATCATTTCTTGGTATCTTGCTTCGCATTTCAAATATATATACGATATAAGATCTTTCATATATATTTACTTTTGTCTTAAAATGAATTTCTAAGTGTAGTGATGAGTCTTTCAACAAATTAAAGGAAATTGAGGTTTATGATTTTATTCACGAAAATTAAATCTTAAAACATTCAACTTTTCTTAATCATCCATACTGCTCTAGTAAACGCTGTCATTCTATAATAACTAAATAATGGCAGCTTTTCAACATTTTTCGGCCGACTGTTCGCTGACTTATCTTGTTTTGTAGTGGTATATTTGGCAGCAGTTCGCATCAGTTTGAGGACGTTCACGCCAGGAGATAAATTTTTTCAAAAATTTTTACTGAGTTACTTGTATAAAAAGTGAAAAACGATAAAAGTAGTATGGGTGTCACGGACTTCGATTCAGAGATAGAGCCTTTGGAAAACTACCCTGATTATGAAAAGTTGGTGCATGTAATTTAGCATGATCTACAGGGGTTCATATGGTTAAAAATATCGAAGGCGTGTCAACGGAGGCAAACGATCTCAGCCATGATTTTGTAGAGGGTGATTAGACTTTCTGCAAAATCCGTCGTCTGGTCGCTTCGCTGAAATTCATGATATCGACTTGTGGCAAGTCTAGAAGTTGATCTGTTGTGTAAAAAATATAAAATGCGACCAGTGTTTCACAAAACTTAACCCTTCAAGAGGCATTTAAAACCACCGCTCAGATAAGGGAAGAGCTAAAATTTCGCAGAAATAATTAGCGTGAACGTTCGCGCTAGATTGTTTCTGCGCATCCTTACTGCGCACGCAAATTCACACGTCATACATAGATGCTCGCTCTAGGTAATGAATTTATGAGCAATCATAGGGCAGATGGCTATTGCTGCAACATGACCCGAATATAACAATTTTAAACGTTCGGTGACCCCTGTTTTTTCTTTCCAGAAACATATTTTATCTTCTTCTTTAGCTCGTAAGCTTACGAAACTCGACAAATCCTGCAATCTTATTGGTTCTGGGAGCTGTGGGTCTTTGTGAACATTTCAAGTTACTTGCATGGTTTGCTCTTAAAATATCTTCATGCGCTAATGCATTGACTGTGTCTTGTCCAGCCCCTCTATTTGACAGTAATAAAAAATCTTCCAATATGGGGATGTTGTCGAGAGATCAATTTTTTACTATTATTATTATTATTATTATTATTATTATTATTGTTAATGTTATTATTATTATTATTATTATTATTTTATCATTATCATTATCATTATTATTATTATTATTTTTATTATTATTTGCAACAACAGTACACTACTTACAATACAACACTTACAGCACCTACTTACAATGTGAGGTACTTACACTACTAGCGAAACTACACTCTACTTACAATACAACACTTACAGAACTTCTTCACAATGTGAGGTGCTTACGCTTCTAGCAATGCTATACTCTACTGCATATACACATACATTTACTTATCTACTATAAAAAGGAGTGGGGCGGGGATGTAAGGTAAATTTCTGTGACACGAGCTTCTAACTCAAAAAAGACAAAAAATTCAATTAAACATATTTTTCACGCTGATTCACTGAAAAAAATAGCTTTATATATTTTGCATATCGAAACGGGGAAATTAGAAGGGAAGTTCTAGTAGGAAGGAAAAAGCAAAAAGAGAGAGAGAGAGAGACCCTAAACTGGTAAAAGTTACTACAGAGAAAAAGGTTCAATTTCTTTCTTGTATTCTTGTAAAAAAGGCTTAAAATTATCAATAGTTGGAATATTTGCTTTATTTCTGCAAAGCCAAATGTAGCATCTTCCAAGCAACAAAACAAAGTTAATTACAGCTTTGTTTTTAGAAGTATCAGGCTTTAGGCCCAAGACAACAAGATTGTTAAGAAGGTAGTCATCGGATAGACAATTACAGTCCATTAGAGAAGCAATAAGGTGTTTCCAAAAAAGTTCTATTTTTCTGCAGAAACTGAAGAGGTGCGTGAGATTTTCAGCTTCCTCATGGCAAAAAGGACATTTTTGTCATCTTGCGATCTTGAGATCAACGTGCTTGTACTCAGATTGGATAAGTAACCTGCAATTGCTGGTTTTCAGTGTCACGCCATTTAAAATAGATCAAAATAAAAATAAAAATCCTTCAATGGATAAATTCAGAATCTGATAGAAGAAAGATTGTAAATATGCAAAGACTCCCGCCAAGTTTCAGGTCACAGCAGTTTTTATTATGCAAGATATGCGGAGAAACTTTCCTTTTAGAGATTTGTGTGGAGACGCCATGCTGGCACCCATCCAGATGGGCACCAACATGGCGGCCGGAAACCAATAGAAACATCTGTCACTGAGTTTTGCTAGGAAAGCGTGAATTCATCTCTCGAAGAACTCAAAAACGTTGCAAAATGCCTTTTTTTCTAACACAAGAACTGTTCAGATAGCCAATTTTTTTAACCACCATGACAGCTCTCTCGGCCGTCATGTAAAGGCCACGTCACGCAAAAGCTTAGAAATTCAAGCGTAGTCTATCACTAAACCAAGAACCCATTCGGAGCAAATTTGTGTCAATATTTGTTTTAGGTGCTCTTGAACATCATGAAAGTAAAATCTCAAGAGGATCAATAGTTTTGTAGTTTGAATTTTAGAGACGTCATGTGAAAACCGGCAATTATAGGCAGCGTCCACACTACGCCAGAGAACTTTGAAAACGCATCTTTATTTCTACGGTAAGGACTACCGTCGTCCACGCTTATCAGTCACGAAAATATAAGGGGGTGTTTCGAAAACGCTTTTCAAGACGGAGAATTTGAAATAGCAGGCTTTACGTTTGAGTCACATTTCTACTTATCGTCGATGTCCTGGAGCTCAACTGGTATAACGTCAAGATTGAAGCAACGGTGGAAGACTTTACAGTTTGATATAACGTCTTAACCGGAACTAGCTAAGAGAAGAACACGTGAAAGTAAAACAATACCGAGAAAATCCATGGTAAATAAGGTCAGATTTTTAAACACCGTCAAAGTTTCAAATTCAACGTGACGAATTATCAGTGACTGATTTTAGAAATTCGTTTCCTAATGACTTGCAGGCATGACAAAACTATTGACTCAAATATTCCTGATCAGCTTTAGCGATTCTTACGCGATGAAACACTAAAACAGATCTTTCCAGAAGCTAAACAGGAAACCAGATTTGGTTAAGAAGTAATGTATTAAAGGGGGGTGGTGGGTGGGTCGCACTAGGGCGAATTCTGTTTGTTTTATCAAAAATTGGGTCGAAATTGGAGCTTTCCCTAACGTGACTCTTACGAGCAAAATTTGGAAAATCTGTCAGTGGACCAAAATGATCAAAGACGCCGTAGTGTATGGGTGGGGCAGCCATATTTTCCCAAAATCGTCCAAAGAAAACAAAAATTCATTAAACATGTCAACTGCGTGTTTACTTAGGAAAATTGATGCACAGTAGAAGCGCATGAGCATTTCATGATCATCATTGTTTACAAAAGCGTTTCATCAGTGTTTACTCAAGAATTTAGCCTTGTTGTGTGGTTTCATATGCGACCGGAAAATGAGCCCAAAAAAAATTGGTCAGTGCCGATATTTTGGGGTCTTTCGGACCGACCAAAAAAAAATTCGCTTTAGTGCGAAGACGAAGGTGAAGTGTTTGGAAATGTGGTCAAATACTGTTTCGAGTGTTTGATATATCTTCTCAGTCAAAACTAAAACTACGGAGAAAACGGACAAATGCTGAATGGTAAAAATATATGCTAATTCAGATCAGATATCTAAACACCGTCAACGTCATGATGTACTAATGGATTTGCGAAGCTACCAATTAGTAGCATGGACAGTGCCACTTCGGCTCCCGAACACATATTAATCAAGCTGCTCCCTGGTGAGGCTTGTATAATTAGGTTTTTTATCACCATTGTGAAAAGCGTACCAGATGACTCAGCTGCCATTAGAACCAATTAATTCTCAACAGATTGTTAATGAGGTCTGGTTCTCATAACCAATGATGTGAAATGCTTCTAACAGAACGTTAATAGCCTGATCAGAAACTGTGAGGCTTGAATTGATTTTTTTGAAATTTTTGCTTGCCTTAGCCATTAACTTAGATGGTATGTAATTCAGGACGACGCTGGATTTTTCACTAAAATCTTTCATAATCCCTTTGTTATCGCGTATAACTTTGCTAGCTTTCCTTTCTGGCACTTGGTAACGTGCAATATATTGTGATTTACAGAACTTTCAAACTTCTCGAAGAAATGTAAGCCCTTATGCATAATTATGCGTATATACTAGATACTTTCTTATTTTCCGTTGATCGTCATTCTAGGAAAATAACATCTTCTGCTTTAGAATTAAGGAGCACAATAGTTCATGAGATTATATAACACTGAATCAGACACCAGACTTACTGATTAGGGGACTAAATGTTTTGTCATTGCAATTTTTACAAAAAAAGAGACTTATAATTCTGCTATTAGGGCACACAGGAACAATGCCACCGCAGTCGGCTCAACATGTTTTGATAATCAACACCAACCTTTTCAAATTAAAGTGTAGAAATTAGATCTAGCAAGAATGCCACAAGCTTTACTTCCGGATTTTATAGATTAAAACATTTTGAGATGCTGGCAAGACTTGCTAGAGGTCTAAGTACGTTTGCAAAAGGATAACGTAAGGTGAATTAGATTTCCAAGCGATTGCGGGTGTGCGGGCTATGTTATCGTCGTGGAAGCGATGGAAACGAATTGAGCATTTGGCAATAAGGAAGTGACACAGCCTCTTAGCTTATGATTATCTTACTTTCCTTTGATGTTTCAACAAATCGACGTTTTTTCAGCCTTGCATCACAATTTGGTTCTTTCTTTTACTTTACTGGCATGTATTGTATTTCTTCTACACACCTTATAAATAGTTTTTAGTATTAATAAAATAAGCAAATGACACAATAGGAAACGATGCTTTGCATGAGTTTTATTCAGAACAGGAAACCATTAATTTAGAAACTTGCTGAGAGTTGTTCTATTGTCGATGTCGATCCTCAGAATTCAACTGATGTTACGAGAGAACAGGTGCTTTGAGGTTATATTTGAAACACGATAGACAGGGTTTTATCACACTATTTAACAGTCACCTTAAACACCTTTTTTGTCGGTAAACTTCAAGGTGTTGGGCATTGGGCTCAACTGTTCCGAATAAATCTTCCCAAACTAAACTAAACTGACAAAAAATTAAAATAAAAGATAAAAATTTGTGGTAATTAAGATCAGTTATACAAACATCATCAAAGTTTTAGACGTGATCAATTGCCAATGTGTTTGTGACCTGGCGATTCTAATTCCGTTGAGGAAGAACTGCATCTGGGCTAATGGAACATACCATATGACCATTTGCAGAATGGACAGTGTCTGCCAGTCATTGCGGCACCTAGCTTTTACTAATAAAGCCATGCACTGACAATGTTTGTGCCATTACGGATTTTTTTTTTTCATCGCTATTTTGGTTAAAGTGCACCAGATGGTTCTGTCGTTTAGACCAATAAAAATTTAACAGACTGCCTAACATTACCCAAACTAATCACGATTCAGTCCATAAAGGCTTCTAAAAGAACGTTGCTGACCTGACCAGAAACGGTCACGTTTATCCCCTAACTCGACCGCATCTCTTTCAAGACGAAGCTGGATATTTGAAATCTTTCAAGAATTAAATGTAAAAGGTATTTTCCTTGATCGGCTTTGGCTTTGCCTTATTTAATTATTAATGAAGTGCAATACAAATTAATATTTGCTGCCCCTTCTGTCAGTTGTCAAGTGCAATAGGTTGCTATGATTTTTGGAAGAGACATGATTCAACGCGTGGTACGTTGTTACACATAGAAACATACTAAACAAAAATCGGGTTTGCTTAGTCATTCGATTAGTATAGAAAATCGCATGACGAACGTGAAATGCGAAATCACGGACAACTGAAGGAGCATTGGCCCATATGCAGACTTTACCCACTAATGATGCCCAGTCGAATGAAACTTTCTTGAAATTATTTGAGTTTCAGTGAGCCGGTGGATGATCACGATGGTCGGTTGCAAGGGCTTTTCCTCCCGCAAGGTTACTAAATTGAATTTTTAGCTCACAGAAAAGAACTTCATATTTTAAAAGAAGCAAGACATTAGAACATCTTAATTGGAGGAAATTTTTCTTTATATTTTTACCACTGTATAAGTAATTTGACTTTTCTGGAAAGTATGATGACGTAAATGGCACCTATTTTAAGTAACAACACTAAATATTCGAAAAGCAGTGTTTAAAACGGTACAGGCATTTATGCCACAGAAAAACAATATTTACAGTGAAAACCCCATCTCAATCGGATAAATAACGTAGAGTTACAGTTAATTAAAGAAATATAAATTTCCCGCCACATGACCAAATATGGTCAAGATTAAGGGGTTTCAAACGAGAAAACAATGAATGCATTGGCAACGGAGAAAAGACAAAGCTTCATAGGATCAAATTTGTAGTTTTTTTTTTTGACATAGCATATGTGGTGCTATGATGCGTATTTCATCACGAAACGTTATCTTTTCTCCATTGCGAATGCAATGGAGAAAAAATATTTTTTACGATAAGTACAGAAATTCACGCGCGCTCATTGGCTAATTTTAATGTACATATGCGGACACACACATAAATTTAAAATTTATGCGACGCGTCAGCGAGCGAGAGCGGGCAATTCGACAATTTGTTATCGTAAAAAACAAATTGATGTCAGTTTTTAATGCGTCTGTCCTGTTATTGACAATGAATTTCGTCATAACATTGTCAAAGTACTCTGCGGATCCACTCGGCTATCGCCTCGTGGATCCACAGCTACGTTGACAATGTTATGACGAAATTCATGATCAATAACAGGACAGACGCATAAAAACTGACGTCAATTTGTTAAATGGAAATATTTGTTTCCTTCAGTTTGAGTGGCATGCCTGTGAACTAGCTAGGTGTAGCTAAGTGCATGACCACTATAAACAAACATTTGACATTTGACATTTTGACATTCATTGTTTTCGCGTTTAAAACCCCCTTTAATTTTAACCATATATTGTCATGTGGCGGGAAAATTGAATTTCTCTTATGACCTGTAACTCTACGCCATTGTATCCGATAGTGATGGGGTTTTCACCAGAAATCATAGAAATCTCTGCAGAAAACTATTATCAAGTTTTTCCTATTTCTTTCCTAAATTTTCTTTGCAATGCCAAATTTGAATATCATATATGACGTCGCTTTAGCAGTCACATAGGATGACACAAACACCAAAAAATAGGTAATTTATCAACCTACTTGTCTGCCAAGTTTCGTTATATTCGATGAATTCTATTTCTGTTTATGGCCTAGAAATAGTACCTTTGGAAGGAACAGGAGGAAAAGCCCTAGCAACCGACCACCGTGGATGCTCGTTATCTCTCTTACTGGTGTAAATCACAGAACATGAAACGTTTGGATGCTCCTCAGTTATTGAAAGCGTTCAACTTTCTCTTACTTTGCTTTTACGAATAGGTACATCAATGTTTAGGCCTTAAATCACCTTTTGCATCGTTCTCGTTGTTTGGTTTTGATTGCCTTTAACCATTAAAATCTCTCAGTATTAATCAAACAAGTCAGTGAGTCCATGGAAAACATGATGCCTTGTACTGCCTTTATTAATGAACTGACTGGTTTGTCATAAAATTAACTCACTCGAAGCGCTTTATAGTATGGGATCTTTTTTTTTCTTGCCTCTGTTTTGCTTGGGTAAACCAGTAGTTGTGAATTCCAGTTTCTGCTCTTTATTATATCTCTCAGGGCCTCTTCATATGAGCCCGGTAACCGGGCTGGCTCGGTTACCGGGACGAATTCTGTGGTGTGTTCATATGGGAAATTTCAGCCCGGTCGACCGGGATGAACTCAAGAAACACAACCAAAACGGTAGAACATAAATTTGTATTGTTCGCGACAGTCATAGCTTTGCGGACTCTTGTAACTTTTCTAATAAAGCTAATTCGCATACTTCTATGTTGTGAGAGCGAAGCTATTTTGTTTAAAAAGTTTCATCCCGGTAACCGGGTTGGAGTGTTCATATGGGAAAATTCTCATCCCGGTTACCGAGATCTCGGTCGCAAAAACCGGGATCTCGGTAACCGGGCCAGCCCGGCCTCTCATATGAACACATCGATATTTTTACAAAGAAAAGAGTGGCAAGGCGAGATCCCTGTAAGCGAGCCAGCCCGGTCGACCGGGCTCATATGAAGAGGCCCTCAGTTACTATGCGCGCTTTGATCGTTCAATTAAGTAGGCTGAACGCTACTTTATTATATGGCTGCCTAGGATTGAGAACTACATATTTTACGAATTTGATTGGCTGAAATCGATATTAAAAGCGGTCTAGATTTTCACATCTAGACCGCCATCTAGGCCGGCAATGTTTTGCAATGAAAAAGTTGCAAACTAAAATGCAAAATAATTGGCTCTTTTCAACAATGTATATTTATGGAAGTGCCAGAAGGCCGGATGAGAGAAAAGCAAAGACGATGAGCAAAGATTTGCAGAATTACAATTCAGCTCATCGCCGTTGGGAAGCAGAATGTCTATGCTGGAGACGACTTGCGATGTGTGCCGGGAGAAATTTTCGCTTGAGCTCATTTTCATCGGATCGCCGAACTGCGAAGCGATTTACAAAGCCACCATTTTCAGTGATGAACAGCTGATTTTAGGAATCGAAGCTTTGAAGTACGTCGAATCTCTACGGTTGAACAGAAAATTATTTTCGTTTCTGACATCTTCGAATTTGATCTTAACTTGCCGGAGTTGAACTTAACTTCAGCTCTATCTTTCTCAGATATCTCGACATACATATGATGTTCATCGGTGCACGTGTATCGCTGCCCAACAAAATGGTTAGTTGTTGACAAATATTTATTTCTCATTCAACGTCAGGCTCAGAAGTAAAACCTACGATGAAAAGGATGGAAATAATTCGAAAACAAAGCAACGGTTTGTCCTTAAATGTTTATGTAGAGCTTGATTAATCGAGTTTATCCTTCTTTATTTTCTTAATAATCGAAAGAATTCATAAACAGTTTACTAACTAGCGATTGCTCTTTTAAAATATCGAAAACAATTTGCAATAGATGAGATAAAAAATCATGGCAAATTGATAATATTGAAGAAGTTGGGTATGGCTTGCATCAACAACCCCCAATTGAGGGTAATAAATGTATGCATGTAGCAAAAAATAATCGAATAGGTCCAGCTACCTGGCTCATATGAAGAGGCCCTTAGACAGTAATAAAAATCATCCAATTTAGGAATGCTGTCAAGAGATCAATCTTGCTTGGACTGAGATTCATATGTAACCTGGAATTATTAAGTAGCGTCCAGGCACACTACGCCAGAGCAATTTGAAAACGCATCTTTATTTCTACTGCTAGACCTACCGTCTTCCACGCTTATCCTTCACGATAATTAAAAGGAGCTTTGCGAAAACGCTCGTCAAGCAGGAGAAATTTGAAAACAGCGGCCTTACATTTGAGTCAGATTTCTACTATCGTCGATGTCTTCGGAGTTCAACTGGTATAACGACAAATTTGAGGCAATTTTAGGCAATTTGAGGTGAAAGACGGCTTTACGTTTGAATCAGGTTTCTACTCTCGTTGATGTCCTCGGAATTCAACTGGTATAACGACAAATTTGAGGCAGTTTGAGGTGAAAAAATTTACTGTTTGATATGACGTCTTAATCGGAACTAAAACTAAGAAAAGAAATCGTATAAAGCTATGCTAATTAAGGTGAGATATCCAAACACCGTCAAAGTTTCAAATTCAACGTGACGAATTATTAATGACTGCTTGAAAAGAAGTGTTTCTTAAGACTTGCAAACGTGACAAAACTAGTGACTCAAAGATTCCTGGTCAGCTTTAGTGATTCTTACCGGATGAAACAGTAAAACAGACCTTTTCAAAAACTAAACAGGAAACCACAATTGGTTAAGATGTAACATATTAAACGCTAAAGACCGTGTTTGACCTAAAAAGGTGAGGTGTTTGGAAATGTGATGATCAAATACTCTTTTCAAGGTTTGATATATCTTCTCAATCGAAACTAAAACTAAGGAGAAAATGGACAAATACTGAATGGTAAAAATATAGGCTAATTTAGATCAGATATCTAAACACCGTCATGATGTATTAATGAGTTTGCGAAGCTACAGTATGAACCGTGTCACTTCCGGCCCCTAACACATTAATCAAGCTGTACACTGATGAGGCTTGTGTAATTATGTTTTATGGCAACGTTGTTGAAAGCGCACCGGATGACCCTCTCATTAGAACCAATTAACTCTCAACGGATTGTTAATGGGGTTTGGCTCTCATAGCCAATGATGTTAAATGCTTCCAGCAGAACGTTGATAACCTGATCAGAAACTGTGAGGTTTGAATTGATTTTTTTTTTAACTTTTGCTTGCCTTAGCCATTGACTTAGTCGGTATCTAATTCAAGATGACGATGGATATTTCAAATCTTTCAGATCCCTTTGTTATCGCGTATAACTTTGCTAGCTTTCCTTTATGGCACTTGGTAACGTGCAATATATTGTGATGTAGAGAACTGTCAGACTTTTCGAACAGATGTGCTTTTTAATAAGCCCTTTACCAAAATATATCAAAATTATGCGTATATACTAGATACTTTCTTGTTTTTCGTTGATCGTCATTCTATAGGAAAATAACCGCTTCTGCTAGAGAATTAAGCAGCAGAATAGTTCACGAGATTATATAATAAGACACCAGACTCACTGATTAAAAGACTTACTGTTTTTCTGTCATTGCTGTTTTTACAAAAACGTTTTTCAGCCTTGCATCACAACTTGCTTCTTTCTTTTATTTTACTGGCATGTACTGCGTTTCTTCTCCACACTGTATAAACAGCTTTCAGTATTAATAAAATAAGCAAATGGCACAATAGAAAACGATGCTTTGCACGAGTTTTATTCACACACAGTAAACTTTTAATTTAGAAACTTGCTGAGAGTTCTGCTATCGTCATGTTGATTCTCAGAATTCACTGACTGATATTATGACAAAAGAGATGCTTT
>JAHPZR010020045.1:0-2500 GCA_019787425.1 Platygyra sinensis
ATTGAGAGTTTAATTATAGTAAAATGACTGAGAAAAGGTGTCCATTTCATAGAGTTGTCTGTTAAGATAGAGTTAACTGTAATCTATCATTTTCTTAAATTGAATCCCAGTTTACGCATTGTTTTCTTAGGGACAAGTTCCAAGCCAATCATCCCTTCGCTTTTACGCTTTGTCACAAACCTGAAGTTTTTTATTCCATTGCACCAGGAAAGTGCTTGTCTGTGCTCGCATGCTCCTCAAAATTGAAGTCCAGGATTCAAAACATCCAAGGTTTTGCTTTCTTACAACCACCCGTGAATCACAGCTTTTATGTCCTTAAGCAGCCATCGGATGTAAATGGCAAGCCCTTCACAGGTTCTGATGCCGTCAACAAAGTCATCAAATGGCGTAAGTCTGAGGATTCCAAACAGCTTCTTAGGAGATCTTGCAAAGGAGGTTACTACAGCTTTCCTCCCTTGCCCCACTCCCTTGAATTATACAAGAGGTCCTTCCCTCCTGAGAGACCGATGGATCTAATAACAACAGTGAACCTTCAGCTTATCCTGAAGGAGCTCCATTTCAGAGAACATTTGCAGCTTCACATTCAGGGTGTTGTTGTAGCTCTGGAGTTTGTTCCTGCAGCTCACAGTGAAAGTTCTCACCAGACAGCTGGGGAGGTCACTTGCTCTCAACTGTGTGACACTCAAGGTAGTAGCGGGAACAGTGGAGAATCTTCTTCAGGGTGTTCTACAAGTCAGTCCAGTAAGGAGAAATTATTATAATTATCTTCTTTTTTTTGTTACAGTAGACATGGTTTCATGGTCACTGTAAAACAATGATTAAAAAAATGATAAAAATATATTGCAAAATAACCTTTGCACACAAAATGAAAAAGTTCAGCACAAATAAAATCTGGTTATGCAAGTCATCTTAACCTGCTCTCAGTAGTCCATATTCCTCCTGCTACCTGCTGAGTGCAGAGTAGTTGAGTTTGCTCATGCATTGGTATGCATGTCGGGTTCCATACATGTAATTTATACTATGTGGGCTAGAAAAAAAGTGCCGTCCAGGCAAGTAACTTTTCAGTCTCGCTTGCCCAATGGGCAAGGGCCCAGGAAATAGTGATCTGCCAACTGAATAAGAAAATAAGTGAACCAAGATTTGCCTAGGGCAAGCGAACTTTGAGAGCTACTGTGCTTGTCCAAGAGGCAAACTGGAATTCAAGCTTTTTTTATTTTTTTATTTATTTATTTATTTTTTTTTTTTTGGGGGGGGGGGAGGGAGAGGGGGGCAATGGGTATAATCATGAAGCTAATTTTTCCCTCAGGTGTGCAGAATTCACTGTTTTGTTAAAATGGGTGCTAAATTTCTTGCTACAGCGAAATTGCTCTATGATCTCTATCTCTGTCAAAACATGTAGTCCAATGACAAGAATTGCAGGAACATGAAACCGTGAAATGAAGCTAACAACGTAAATAATTATACAAAATACGCAGTAGAACACTTTTCCATGTTTACATAGCTTCATTTAAACACGCCGTAGGGTTGGGAGAATTAGAGACAATTGTGCTAATCGTAGACGTAGAACTTTCGAGAATTCTTCATAGCCGCCGAGTGTTTTGATGAGGTTTTGTAACATGGAAAAAAAAAAGTGTTCTATTGCTTTCATAAAAATAACTCCAAATACGCGCCAGTCTAAAACTTCAAGACCGTTCTTTATGTACTCTCCTCTTAACACACCTACCGACCAATGAGAGCGAACGTAGTAGCTCAATTATTTTATATTGTACTTTATTTTTGCAATATTGTACATCTCCACTTGTTGGTGTTTTAGGTGGACAATTTTTCAAGACCTTCAACCAAGTCAACAGAGTGAATCAGGCACTGATTCTACACAGGAAGACAAGAAAAAACCGCACCACGACCAGAACTCGTCGTATACAAAGTAAGCCCTTGATGCATGCAAGAGCTGAAATATGAAAGTGCAATAAGCCATTTCCGAGTTCTCTTGTGCCTCTGTTTCAAAACGAGTAAGTGCGAATCCTTTCATATGAAAATGAGTTCTGCATGCAGTTTCATTTTCATGCAAATCAAAGTCATTGTCATAAGAATAGTTTCGCACTTAGACTCGCTTCGAGACAGAGGCACAAGGGACCTCGGAAATGGCCTTTTAAGGAGTTACAATACGGGAGAAATTTGAAGATTCTCGTAATCTACCAGCGCCTTTAAAAGAGTGCAACTTGTAGGAATGAAAATCTTCAATTTTTCATGTGTAATGTAAATCCTCAATTGTTAGAGCTTTCATATCATCATTATTATATGACTGACATAATTTTGCGTGTGTTTTTTGTGACAAATAAATCTGTTTTTATTATTGCTAGCACGAAATTTGACGAACAAAGAGCATTCTGAGTTAGAAAGCGAGAACGAGTCATCTGGTTCAAGTAGTGGAATAACAACGAGGACAGGGAAGAAATACGGTTACATCGTCAGGAGAATTAATCCGAAAAGGAAATGCAAA
>JAHPZR010020045.1:5000-7500 GCA_019787425.1 Platygyra sinensis
TGCTCTCTGGACTGCACAAAGACAGCCGTCTGTTTTCTATCTGTCTGTTTCCCAGAGTTGATAAAGCTATGAAATCATGGAATCATAAGGGCAATGCCTTTTATAAGATTTTCGCTCTGTCGGGGCGTGTTACAATGTATGTACAGTTGTAAATTTAACTGTACAAGTTATGTACATCAATAGGTGAAACACAGGCGATTCTTCAATCGTTTGCAATACGCCATTTTCGATATATTAAAATTCTAACATGGCTCTGAGGCTTGGGGGGTAACATAACAAAATAAATGAATTATTCGTCCCTCAATCTCGATGTGATTTCTTTAGTTTTATTCCTCAAACCTCGGAGCCATGTTAGAATTTTAATATATCGAAATTGGCGTAATGACTCTCGAAAGAAGTCCTTCATATGTTTCATTTTCCTATAGTCTGTGGCTGGTTTACAAAACACGCCAGATGCAAAATCTGAATCTGATGTAAAACTTGGTTTGTCTGTTTTCGCGCCCTTGGCGAAGGTAATGGTTGCTAACCATTTACTCGGAAAAACCAATAGGTTGACAATTGTAGTTAATGGTACGCGTCAAATCCCAAATGGAAAGTTTCAGTGGGATGTACTCGTTCTATTTCCACGACTTTTTCCCGGAAGATAGGATCAAAGACGATCCCGTAAGCCAAAAGGCCCAGAACTAGTAAAAACTAGCAAATGGAACGCACATTTCCGTTTGGGAATTTTGTTCTACCTTTCAAGAAATCTCGGGCGCTTTCCATTTGACCAAATATTCCGGTTTGAAATTCCGGGTATTCCATGCGACGAATGGAACGGTATTTTCCGTTTTGTTGGACTAACCCGTCCCAGGTCATCACGCTCCAAGTAAGTTTCGCGTGAAAATACGAAATCAAACAGAGGACTCTTTTACCTTAGTTAACTTGCTTTGGGGTTGCTCGATCGTCGAAACTGAAGTTGAAATAAACGATGTATTAGTGAGGGTATCAATATAACTTTTATCATAAGAATTTAAAAGGAGTCCGCGACTACATTAAGGGTACGATACCTCTATATTTTCCTGACGAGTTCAAGATTGGCTTTCGAATGACGAGCGGGCTGTTCACTCGCGCAGTTATGCTCACATTTCACGTAGCTCACATGTATTTTTGCACTACTCACTAAAGCTTGTTGAGGCCAATCCACTACAATAATGTTGAAGTAAGATACATGTATTTCACTCGTTTGTGAGATAGAGCACTGAAACTTTTGACCAGGATTGACCGCCATGTTGATTTCCGGGTTCGGAGAAACTGGGCCCGAGCAGAAATCGTCAAATGGAACGGGATTTCCGTGCATTCCGTTTTTTCGGAATTTTAGGACAACCTCCGGAGGTTGTCCACAATTTTCGAAACGGATTTCCAGAAACGTTCTGTTCCATTTGATTTTGTACCGGAATTTCCGGAAATTTTGGTCAAATGGATCGCGCCCCTCGTTTTCCCGAGAAAATTTCCTTTCGGGGAGGCAAAATTTATCTTCCATTTACATTCCATCCGAAATTTCCGGATTTTTAGGTAAATGGTTCACGACCAATGTGTATTATTTTTTTCATTGGCTCGTGTGTTTACGACGTTGTCTGCTGCGATTTTCTTGGATTAGATGTAAATGTAATTAGGTTTTTTTTGTTGCCATGCTTGCAGTTGATACCAGGATCCGGAGGCGAGTTCGAATCAAGACAAGAGGTGCTGTGGAAGATGTGGCCCCTTCCAGGAAGAGAAAAGCAAGGAATCGGCCTGCCCATCAGCCGAAAAAAGTAAGGAGAAAAGCCACGCCAAAGAGCCAGAAGTCCATCGGTGAAAAGAAAGGGAAAATGTCAAAAGGCGATCAACGATTAGGAAGGAAAAATGAAGACTCATCAGCAGTCTCTGAGAGCGAAACATCAAGTTCTGATAGGTCAAAGGCGGAAAATTATTATCCCTTCAGAATTTTGGATGAAACCTTCGCCGACTTGGCGCCAGACATTCCATTTTTAGGCTTGTCTAAGCCAAGCCTGCACGAGGACACCCTTCCCACACTTTGCAGTCGGGGAGTTTCGGACGTCAAGGTCGTACCGAGAGCCGATCGGCAGGGCTTCGTGGAAACCGAAGGCCACTGGAGGCTTATGATCGCGGGACTCAATCGGCGTGCGA
The DNA here is from genome assembly GCA_019787425.1 of Platygyra sinensis. NCBI lineage: Eukaryota > Metazoa > Cnidaria > Anthozoa > Scleractinia > Merulinidae > Platygyra > Platygyra sinensis. Next base: position 7,170 of record JAHPZR010020045.1, read on the forward strand.
TCATAAACGCCATATTTATACCCCAGGCCCCTGAGGAAATTGAGGGCCCTGGCAACGAACCGACAGCCGGGGTTTTCCTTTCCGCTCTGGCAACAGGGGTATTCCCAAACCGTTATACGGTGGATATGCTTTTGAACCACGCCAGTGACGAGTTGAAAGAACGAAGAACTGTTTTTGTGTTAGATGTGTACAGTCACGGGCAAGACAAAGTGGAAGTTATCATCAATAGGGCGTTCTAAAGTGGAACATTGTTCACCTGTAGACAAATTGACATTGATTCCATCAAACCGAGTAATCAAGGTTTGTCTCATGTGTGAAAGGGTTTTTCAGC
>JAHPZR010020045.1:12500-20153 GCA_019787425.1 Platygyra sinensis
CCCATAGGAGCCCTTTACAGTTGCTTCACAATATTTTGATGCAAATTCAGGTATTTTTTGAGAAATCAGTTCAGTATAGTCTTTGTCAGTTAACAATGAGTTGTTGAATTTCCAGAAGCCAGGACCACGGTTAACTTCTTTTTCTTCAGAGATAATGGATAAACTTAATGCGGAATGATCAGAAAAAATATTGGGAATTATTTTAACAAATTTTAGTGACGATCGCATATCTTTTGAGATTACTAAATAATCCAATCTGCACTGAATCTTCATCGACGGATTGCTCCAAGTAAAACCTTGCAGACTGGGATGTTTTTCTCTCGAAGTATCTATAAGATCGTGAGTAATTATCATCTTATTCATTTCCTGGATAACCGCTTTCTTGAGTTCAACTGATCGGCCTCCTCGCTTATCAAGCTCAGTTAAGGCGCAATTGAAGTCGCCACCTAGTACTAATGCTTCATTTGCATAATTAGTGAGCACAGAATATTTTCGCAACCGCCATTAATTTCATTTAAACGCGACAAAAACATAGGTAACTTTTTAGTCAGAAGTTCTTTCCAAACGAGTGAAAAACCCGGTACTTTTAAATGTGCACGCGTATCAATGAACGCTTTTCATTCAACTTATTTATTCTGTTGTTTTTTCACGTTGCCAGGCACCAACCAATAGCGTAGCTCCATATTTCTCTATATAAACCACACACAACCCACAATTCCTCGATTCGCTCCGACGAAGGGCTAGCGCTCGAAACGTCAGCTTTCGAATCTCTTTACGGTGGCCAATTCACATTATCAACTCAGTTGATAAAACCAAATTATCCTATTTATCACATATCCCGACGAAACGTTTTGCTGTTTTTGTTGACCACTTAGAAGAGCATTTCCGCCCGTCTGTATGTGCTATTTTATTCCCAAGGAGTTGTGAAAATTTATCTCGCAGTTCGGATCATCTATCCAGAAATATGAACGCTCTCTAATGTACCCATAAAAGGCTCTTCTATCGACAAACCGTATTTCCCCCTCAGATGACCACCGTTTCTAAATTGCCTGATCACCTCAAGGATGGTATCCTCCAGACGGTTACAAATATACCCCCGCTGTTTTCGGCAATCCCTAAAATAACTTTAATTTAGAGGAATTGACATCCCCAAAGCCTAGACTGAAGGCCTTCTCTCTATCCCGTCATTGATTTGTACTTGCCTCGTTGTTAATAAGACTTAAAATAGCTTGCTCCACCAAGAAAAGGTTTCTAGTGACTATTTACGCTCGAAAGGAGATAGCCAGCTAGGTTCAATACCTCAAGAAGAATTAGATAATAATTTAATAGGTTTCTTGCGCTGCATGACTAACGTTTGTCACGATGCAAGCTCCGACCTTCACTGTGTGCGACTAATCAAGCTTCCCTTTCTAGTTTTAGGTTTTCAAGGGAAGAATCATCTTCTTTGATTATAACCTTATGCATTTTTAATTCAGGATACCGAATAGGTCTTTCAGAAGAAAATATTCCAATGAATAACGAGGTGCACAGTTTATCGATAGTAACTAATTATAAACCGCGGAGTTTCTTTTCAAAAAGGACATAAAAAAGTTATTGCTCGACAGTTTTTCTTGCTCACTCTGTATCGTGATGAAATTCTCCAGCAACAGGTAACGTCTTTTCTAGAAACGTATTTGCTTTGTGTGATTTTAACGGGTCCTAATTAGATGGAAAGTTGAAGGATGTCAAAAAATAAAATTTGTTAATAACGTGCAAATGACACCTGGAAGACAAATTGTTTCCAGCCGAATGGTTTTCAAACAGCGCATGCCTAGATATATTTTTTCTGTGGAGGGAGAGCTTTCGGTGTTCAGCAGCTACTTACAGAAACAAACTGTGCTAAAAAAAACTACTTATTATCTGTTACATGTAATCAAGCTTAAACTTTATCACATAGGAATCATTTGTCTTTGGTCACTAAGGAAATCACATCTTCTGTCCAAAATTACCGATGACATGAAAGATGAGATAAACAAAACAGTACTTGCAGGCAACCTTATCCTTGGGTCATTCAGGAAGACTCTTTTAATTAAATATATTTGTTTTTTTCAGACAGTTATGCTCAGTACCAGGCGGTTCTTGTCATTTTTTTCGAAATTAAACATTTAAGGGGCAGTTTTAGTTTACAGCTCAGTGGCGGATCCAGACCTCGAGCTTAATGGCAAATAGAGGGGTGGGGGTGGGGGAACAGGCGGTTTTGTTTTGCTCGCCCTGCCGGCTTTTCTTCTTTAATTGGTGATTTCTACCTTCTTTTCCACAAAATAAGGAGAGAAGCCCAGGACCTTGGGCCCCTACCCCAGATCCACCACTGGAGCTATATTTGAAAATTGAACTAAACGTCCTCTCCCAGTGGACGTTGCAAATAATGCATGACCAGAAACATTTTTCTGGGGTAGGAAAAGGTTTTGGGTGGTAGGTTGTAGCCAGGATGTTGTAAACGAAAACAGCCTTCAAAATATACGATTTGAATCAGTGAAGAAATAAATTTCTTTTTTTTTTAAGTGGGGAGGGACCGCGATGTGCAGATGTGTTTGCTGCACCAAGGACATCACTTTATTTATCTGATTACGATGCGTTGTTAGAGGAAACCCAATTTGGAAATGAAAATGAAAATATGTCGTACGATATGACATATTTTGGAATACATCCCGATAAACCAATTTTCAAATATATCTAGGTAATTATTACAATTTAGGAAAATACTGCGAAATGTCAAAAGAAGTCACGTAATTTATAGTAGGTAATTCAGTGGGGAGTTTTTACTTAAAATTAATTAAATGATTCTCTTGCTTGTATTTCTTTGTTCTCTTTGTTATTTAATAATTAAAAGGCCTAAAAGAATTTCTTGCACACAAGAGTAGCTTCTCAATATAATTTAGCTATAAAACCGTTGGCAACATTATCCTGGTTAATATTCTGGGAGACTTGTTAAAATTTCTTTGTTTTTGCGGACGGTTATGCCAAGTCTACTATACTTGCCGTGGTTCTTGTCATCTTTCGTTCCAAACTAAAAACATTTTAGGCGCAGTTTTAGTTTACAGCTTTATTTGGAAACCGAAGATAACGACTGCCCGCGATAGACTTTGCAAACAGCGCATGGGTAGTAGTAGCATTTCTCTAGGGCAGGAAGAGGTTTTGATGATAATACGAAAACTGAAAAACTAAGAGTCATACTCTGTAAGATTCGAATAATATTAAAAGGCCGCGGCCATGGTATCTCATCGATTTGGCTGAAATTTTGCATGTAGTCTTGCTTTGGAACAGACGATTGAATGCAGGAGAACCACACAACGTCGAACAAAACAACTTGGCCACTCTGTTGCCGGATCTCTTGTAGAAATTCACGTACCAGACGTCACTTGAAGTGTAAACAAAACCAATTTGATAGCAAGGCTGGTACTACGGCAAGGGCAATTGAAACTTTAATGGGCCAATATTTCGACTAGCAGAGCTAGTCTTCTTCAGGGCCAGTACGTATACTAATTCGAAATTAGTACTGGCCCTGAAGAAGACTAGCTCTGCTAGTCGAAATATTGGTCCATTCAAGTTTCAATTGCCTTTGCCGTAGTGCCAGCCTTGCTATCAAATTGTTCTTGCTTTGGAGTTCTAACTACGAAATGGATGTTTCAAAGTTCTGGTAAATTTTAGTTTTGGAGTTCTGAACACGACCGGTTTCGGTCGGTCCCGAAGGGCCGCCAATATGGCTTATCAAAGGACTTCTTGTTATCTTTCCGTCAAGCTCACCATAATCATTCACCAAAAACTATTAATACCGCCTTAAAGGGCTATCTCTCTACTCACATTCTAGGGTATACTTTGCTGAAATAAAACATAAGTTGGGAAGCAATTTGAGCACGTTTTATCTATTCATTTAACAATCATCGAATTGTCGAATTCAAGCAAGAACCATGAAAAGTGACAAGAACCACCTAGTACTCAAGCATTTTGTTTAACCGCCGAATTAATTTTATTATTTTCTTTGTTAAATTTTTAGTAGACTAAAACTAATTTTTGTATGGATGCAAAACAGTCTTTAATCCAGTGTTTTATCATTATTATTATTATTTTTATTATTATTATTTTTTGTTTTGTTAATTAATTTTGTGTGTATTCCCAAATCGGTTTACCTATAATACCTTTGCTGTGTTGTCTACCAGGTGTTTTGCCAAACAAAGATAGTCTTTCGAACTCGAATCCCAAATAAGTAAAAGAAAGTGCTCAAGCTGAAACGGTTGACGGGCTGCCACAATCTCCACCGGTGTGAAGCGTCGCGAAACCTTTTATGTTTTCGTTCTAACGAGCAATGCATATTTTTGAAAAGAACGAGCCTTTATACTATCCGAGTTTTACAAGACAAAGACTAGTTCTTTTTTTTACCCCTTACGGCTTTTGAGGGAAAAGTATACTTAGCAATGTAATCGATTGTTTTACTGAATTTCGATAAACTACGCCAATTTAATCGCTCCCAAAAAGCCATCTGAATTTAATTATTTCTTGGTATGTGTTCAATATTATACTAATGTAACTTAAAAACCTCTAACCTTTCATTGTGTTGTGTATAACAAACAAACCTGCTCCCCATGTTTATCTAACGTACCTCTGACGTTTTTCATTTGAGTATCTTCTGTTCCGACTTTCGTTTAAATCCCAGGCCCAAGGTCGGCTTTCTCCACTCCTGCTCAACTGCAAATGCGATGCGAAAGTCTTCACTTCATAAACAGATCTTTCTTTGCTTGAAAGTGTATCGCTATTATAAATTCAGAACGAGTTCGACTGAAATCAAAATTATTACTATCTTAAACAATTTACCAGATGTTTGTACTTTTCTCAACATTTTTTAGCAACGTTTTATAGTTAAATTATATAGCAAAACTCTACTTCTATCCGTTTTAATTGTTACATTATAAATAGAACAGACATATATCAGCAAACGAATTCAAGTAAAAAAGGAGAATACGAGCCGGAAACAAGAAAACGCAAAAACGAGTTCAAGTAAACTATAAAATATGTCCTCTTTTGTTTAAAATACAGGTTTTAAACAGTCGTTTTGCAGTATATCCCTAAATTAGCATTATTGTAAATGCTTAGAATATTTGCTGTTAGGTTTGTCGGCAGCTTTTAATTGGTTTTTCTTGTTTACCAAAATATGTCATATCGTACGACATATTTGTCATATTTCTAACTTGAGTTTCATCTAAGGTATCGTTAACAGATAGATTGTTTCAAATTGTACATTTTTTGAAGGCAGTTTTTGTTTACAACATTGTGGAAACAAAGAAGAAATACTCATGTTCAAACTCAACTTCTGCTTAATTTTAGGAGCTATTTTTTACCTTACTTTTCTTAGTTCTTCATTTTGTTCAAACAAATTCGATGAGTAAATATTACCACCGAAAAACTTTTCCTACCCTGGAAAAAGTTTCCTTGTCGTGCCCTATTTGCAAAGTTTACTGGGGGCGGAAGTTTTGCTCAGTTTTCAAATAAAGCGGTAAATTAATACTGCACATAAATTTCGAACAAAAGATGACAAGATGACAAGTATAGTGTAAGCATAACTTTCCCGAAAACAAATAGTCTCCCAGAATGGCATTAGGATAAGGTTGCCTGTATGTATCGTTTGTTTATCGCATCTCTCATGTCATCGGTAAATTTAAGAGGGAAGATGTGATTTCCTTAGTAACCAAAGACAAATGCTTCTTTTGTAATAAAGTTTAACTGTGATTACATGAAAGAAATAATCAGTAGTTTTTTTAGCACAGTTTGTTTCTATAAGTAGCTCTGAACACAGAAAGCTCTCCCTATACTGGAAAAATATATCTACGTATACTACTACGAAATTACTACTGGCCCTGAAGAAGACTAGCTCTGCTAGTCGAAATATTGGCCTATTAAAGTTTCAATTGCCTTTGCCGTAGTGCCAGCCTTGCCATCAAATTGTTCTTGCTTTGGAGTTCTAACTACGAAATGGATGTTTCAAAGTTCTGGTAAATTTTAGTTTTGGAGTTCTGAACACGACCGGTTTCGGTCGGTCCCGAAGGGCCGCCAATATGGCTTATCAAAGGAAGTTCTTGTTATCCTTCCGTCAAGCTCACCATAATCATTCACCAAAAACTATTAATACCGCCTTAAAGGGCTATCTCTCTACTCACATTCTAGGGTATACTTTGCTGAAATAAAACATAAGTTGGGAAGCAATTTGAGCACGTTTTATCTATTAATTTAACAATCATCGCATTGTCGAATTCAAGCAAGAACCATGAAAAGTGACAAGAACCACCTAGTACTCAAGCATTTTGTTTAACCGCCGAATTAATTTTATTATTTTCTTTGTTAAATTTTTAGTAGACTAAAACTAGTTTTTGTATGGATGCAAAACAGTCTTTAATCCAGTGTTTTATCATTATTATTATTATTATTATTATTATTATTATTGTTATTTTTTGTTTTGTTAATTAATTTTGTGTGTATTCCCAAATCAGTTTACCTATAATACCTTTGCTGTGTTGTCTACCAGGTGTTTTGCCAAACAAAGATAGTCTTTCGAACTCGAATCCCAAATAAGTAAGGGCAGGAAGAGGTTTTGATGATAATACGAAAACTGAAAAACTAAGAGTCATACTCTGTAAGATTCGAATAATATTAAAAGGCCGCGGCCATGGTATCTCATCGATTTGGCTGAAATTTTGCATGTAGTCTTGCTTTGGAACAGACGATTGAATGCAGGAGAACCACACAACGTCGAACAAAACAACTTGGCCACTCCGTTGCCGGATCTCTTGTAGAAATCCACGTACCAGACGTTACTTGAAGTGTAAACAAAACCAATTTGATAGCAAGGCTGGTACTACGGCAAGGGCAATTGAAACTTTAATGGGCCAATATTTCGACTAGCAGAGCTAGTCTTCTTCAGGGCCAGTACGTATACTACTACGAAATTACTACTGGCCCTGAAGAAGACTAGCTCTGCTAGTCGAAATATTGGCCTATTAAAGTTTCAATTGCCTTTGCCGTAGTGCCAGCCTTGCTATCAAATTGTTCTTGCTTTGGAGTTCTAACTACGAAATGGATGTTTCAAAGTTCTGGTAAATTTTAGTTTTGGAGTTCTGAACACGACCGGTTTCGGTCGGTCCCGAAGGGCCGCCAATATGGCTTATCAAAGGACTTCTTGTTATCCTTCCGTCAAGCTCACCATAATCATTCACCAAAAACTATTAATACCGCCTTAAAGGGCTATCTCTCTACTCACATTCTAGGGTATACTTTGCTGAAATAAAACATAAGTTGGGAAGCAATTTGAGCACGTTTTATCTATTAATTTAACAATCATCGAATTGTCGAATTCAAGCAAGAACCATGAAAAGTGACAAGAACCACCTAGTACTCAAGCATTTTGTTTAGCCGCCGAATTAATTTTATTATTTTCTTTGTTAAATTTTAAGTAGACTAAAACTAATTTTTGTATGGATGCAAAACAGTCTTTAATCCAGTGTTTTATCATTATTATTATTATTATTATTATTATTATTATTATCGTTATTTTTTGTTTTGTTAATTAATTTTGTGTGTATTCCCAAATCAGTTTACCTATAATACCTTTGCTGTGTTGTCTACCAG
>JAHPZR010020046.1:0-2500 GCA_019787425.1 Platygyra sinensis
TTGTGTAGTGCAACGAATTCATGATCTTAACTTTGTTTTGAAGTTCGTAAAAAGCGCTGCTATCGTTTTAGAAACGCGTTGCTGTTCCCCCTCCCCACCCTCCTCGCCCTCCCCCACTCTCCCCACCCTCCCCATCCTCCCCATCCTCCCCACCCTCCCCACCCTCCCCACCCTCCCCACCCGATAGAATGTTGAAACTCAGGAGAAATTGTTGGTAGTAGTTTTCAACATTGTATGTGGGGAGGAGAGGCTAGGCAGGTGAAGTTGTATTCACGTTTGACGCGAGTGCAAAAGCGCCAAAAATGCAAATTTGTCTCAAGACTTTAGTCCATGATTGAGGAAGCTAAATCACACACTCAGGAGCGACTTAATGTGACTGACTGAAGATTCATGCACTGCGTGTATTCTTTACACACAAAATGTCTTAAGGTTATTCCTAACAATTGCACTGCGCATCCTTTCTGCGCATAATTTATGGCGTCATTTAGCGCGCTCTCGTGCACGTGCACGCTGAAAACATGGCGGATTTGCCTTGATATTGAGCTCTTTCAGTTGAAAAATGGCTATAGCTCATCAACGAGCATGGGCACCCCAATTTTTTTTTCCAGTCATTGTAATCAACTTATCATAAACTTTGCTTGAGGAAAGACTGATCTGATTTCTATTGCTGAAAATTGAATAAATAGCGAAAATAGCAAGTAAACTGTGGTCTTTTCTATTTTGCCCTATGGTAACCATGTCAAGAAATTTGGTTGAAATTTTAATCAAGGATTCAGCTTTCTGTCTAAATCAAACTTAAAAAGTTTATTTGTGTCCGATACAATGCATTGACTCCAGTTTAATGCGTGTTCTCATGAGTCTCGGTCACAAAAATTTACAATTATTACTGGGAATGCGTTCCTGTAATAAGCGTTAAATAATGCCAAAATGGGTCATTTTCAATGCCCTAGTGCTCCTTAATGAGTATGGGCACCCCCCTTTTTTATTTCAAAATTGAAGTTCTCGTATGATAAATATTCAGTGGGCAAAGTTTGAACGAAAATCTATTGTCAGTTTTATTTCAGGGGAATTACCTTAAATCAGTAGAACACAACACATGTACAGGCTGTTGAAGAATTTTGTACAGGCTTTTGAAGAATTTTGAAGAGGCTCATTTACATGTTTTTGTTTCATTGTGTTTTTTGGAAAGAAACGTGAAGTGAACACTCTTATTGGAGACGTCATCAAACACATGACACCAGAAAGAGCGTTTGAGAGACACTACCCCCAGGTACTGTAACTTATTTAACTGAATGCCGGGGGGGGGATGTTAACACATCAGCGCGAATTGTCGTTCTTTGTGTGTTATGTGCGTATGGTTGCGTGCGTTCTGTATGTACTTGACTTCATAACTTTTTTGATTTTCTCTCAATGACTGCTCTGTTTTTCGACCCCCTTACGGTTATTCAGACAACCAGTGTTTTTTTTTTCATTATCATGCCCGTTCACACTGCTCCTGAGAAATTTGAAAACGCAACTTATTATTTCTGCTTTATTTCTATCTCCTACCGTCCACACTAATCCGTCACGAAAGCGGAGCTTTTCAAAAACGTTCTTCAAATGACTAATGATTTATTATTAACTCAGCTCGGTTTTACAAGATATGTAGGTTAGATTTACATAGGAACTAAAAACATGCAGTACAGCTAAGGAATAAAGGAAAAATTTAACAATAAAATAGAGAGCGAGTAGGGATCATCCAAATAGCAAAGGCTAATCTAGTGGATGACCCCTATAAATTACAAAATACAGTTAAACCGGAGGAATTTGAAAACGCGGGCTTTACGTTTTAGTGTGGGACGGAAGACATATTCAAAAAGGAAGCTTTTCGAAAACGATGACGTCACAATAATCACGTGATTTCCCAGCCCGGGTTTTCCCCAAACACAAATCAGAAATGTCCTGTGATCATTACAAGCGAGTATATTTAAAAGTTCATATATTTGAACTGCGGAGAATGATATGAAAATATGATTGATTATCGTAGTTATACGGACAACTTCATTAAGCAGCTGTAAAATAAAGGTCTTTAATTTCACAGCTGCTTAATAAGTTGTATATCTAGCTGCTATGATCAATCATGTCTTCATCACCGGTAATTGTTCTGTCTTCAAATTTCTCTGACGTAGTGGGGATGAAAAACGTTTGAAGCGTTTTCGAAATGAAAACGCTGTTTTCAAATTTCTTTGTTCAGTTGTTGTTGTTGTTGTAGTTAATATGTATCACGTTGACTTTTTGAGCAACTGCAAACTAGTTTAATTTGTTTTCCACAGCTTCAATCCATCATGTCTAAAGTGCTGGACCACATTCACGACTTCTCGATTCTAGTAGCAATGGTATGTAAATCGTGTTTTGCGATGCGATTCAATCGCGTTTCAAGCACTAAGTGACTATTGCGAAGAAACATGACGTTTGTGATGATGATATGCTGACGTGTCAACCAGGCCTTGCTAACGCTGGT
>JAHPZR010020046.1:7500-15867 GCA_019787425.1 Platygyra sinensis
TGCAGATCGACTTTGGCCGTGACTTTGAAAGGCAGCTAGATTCTTATGTGGACGCTCGTTCTTCTTTCTCCAATCTGGAAACTGTGCTTGTAATGCTTGTTCAGGTAACACTAGTCAATTAGCAATAATCAAAGTCTCACAAATTATGTGTACAAAAAATGAATACTTAAGCTGCGAGGATACATTAGCTGACTATTTGGGAGTATGATTTACTGCTGTGAGAGAGAATAAGGAGAATTTTGGTGAACAAAAGAACAAAACAGGTGCTAAATAAGGCGACAGCTGAGGGTCTCACCGATGTTCTTGCCACATTTTGACGTTTTCTATGATCAGTTACTGAACAGACGCACTGAAGTATGTTCGTCATCTATGCGTCTGTCCTCCAATTGAGCATAAGTAAGAACCAAACAAAATGCGCGGATAATTGGACTTATTATATAAATGCTTAGTGGGTTCGCCGTCCAAATATCTCTGTCATTCTTAAAACATAGCACAGAAAACAATGAACAGTTCACGAGGTTGTGAACAGTCTACTCTGATCAGACTGGTGTTATTAACAGTTTACTGCTGTTTCGTTTTCATCAGAGTGTAAATTTGTTAGCCATGCGGACCCGCGATGTGGTGAGAGGAAGTCACACTCGAAAGACTGCGTCCTTCATAAGGGTAAGTAAAATAACTGACTGTCAAGATGTGTTACAATCTGTGACAAAATGGTATTTGTTATCAAACAGAGTTAGTTTTTCTTGAAAGCTTTAGGCAAACATATGTCATCACACCTAGCCTGTTCCAGGCTCTCGGTCAGTTGAGGACGATCGAAAAAGGGAGCGAGCGACAAGCGGGATCAGCGGCGAGCGGGATCCGGGAGAGAAAAGACCCAGACCCCACTCGTCGCCCGCCCGCTTTTTTAATCCTCCACTGACAGAGAGCCTGGAACAGGCTACATCGTTATTTGATCACCACATACGCTAATGAAACAACTTGATTTCCCTACCCTCTCCTCCACAGGCTTGTGTGGCGTACTGTTTCATCACCATCCCCTCCATAGATGACGTCTTTACCCGCCTCAAGCTTTATCTCTTGTCAGCACAGGTTGCCATGGCAAACCAAGCCCTCAGTCAAGGTCAGCGGTCGTTGATTTTAGAAAAGTTTACGGAATGCTTTATCATCAGTGTCAGCTTAAATAAAATACAATATATAGAGATCAACCTTAGCGGGTCCTCTACCTTGGTCGAATTGCAATTTGGATATGTTTGTGGAGGGAGCAAAACTGGAGAACTCGGGGGGAAACCCTCGGTGCAAAGCGAATGGCACCTGGCCAAAATCGAGCCCAGTACACATTGGTGAGAGGCGAGCGATCGCACCACTGCACCATCCCTGCTTAGTCTAAAGGCTTCATCCACATCGGTCAGTTTGTTACTGCTACCAGTATTGTTCTTGCGAGCCTTTCTCTTGACTCTATAGTCTCTACGAATGCAATACAAACAAGTAATAGTGGCGCGATCTCAACGCTCTGCCGACTATACATCCAGTCATTTTCACACGTCTAAACTACTTGACAAGATAATGTCAAATATGATTGACATTTTTCATTTCAGCGGATGCATTTTTCAAGGCGGCCATAAGTCTCATTGCTGAGGTTCCTCGTACGATTGGTAAGAACAACAAATAAATTCAAATGATAACCAGCTACCCTTCTGCGTGCTCTTTGTGGAGTAGACCAGTGTACTATTTGATGTGGGGAAAAAGAAAGGCTTTTTCGGGAGAAAAAATTCATGAAAAAAATCTATGAAAAAATCCATGAAATTTACGGGAATAATGCAGCATGACTTTATTTACTCTTTGTTATTTTTAAACACTGTTTGTTAGAGTTGCGAGCCCCCTTTTCAACCTGTTCCGGTTTTCGCCAGTGAACGGTGATATTTGTATGGCTGATCTTATAGCAACTTAACTTTTTCTATCTCAATCTCAACACATTTATGATCCATAGTACAAGACACTCCATTGCCTCACAAAAAAAAATGAAAGGTGTTTTTGTGTGTCTCTGTTTTCGTTTTCAGCTGTTAACCTTTTAACACGCTATGTAAAAATATTATTGTCAACACGCGAGACTTGGTGTTCGTGTTGAACGGACAAAATATAGTAAAGATTTTGTTAAAACACTTTATCTGCTACCCTGCGAAATCAGCTGTCCTTCTCGGTTGATTTCGCAGGCTAGTGGTCTCAGACCAACGTTTTAATCTTCCTTGTTCTGTTGTGTTTAGAAATCGACCATAAGGTGAAACCCTCCGAGCCGTATCTTCTCGCCTACATGAACAACTTCTTTTCCACATTGTTGGTGGTTCCGGTATGATGATTTTCGTGTTTTTATTCTCATTTTCCATGATTGCGCGATGTTTGACTGTTGTGTATTTTCCCAGGATTCACCGGATCAAGGTGCGTTGTATCTTGTGCGCGGAATGTTGAATGTTGTGCAGGAATACACATGGGAATTAAACAGTGGTGCAAAGATGAGTATTTATCTGAACGCTATTTGCCTTCTCTCCGCCATGAGTCAGGTTGGTTTTGTTTCTTCTAACTCCATTGTTGATGTAATGACCCTTTTATCAGTGATAGTTTTAACTTCCCCTAGTTATATTTCCTCGTGTTCCCAGGCTTAAATTCCTGCCAAAAAACCATTGAATAATGTCTGAATCTCTCTCAAGTGCGCGGTTGTGAACACTTTATACGTTCGACGTTTTCAGCTTGTTAGTTGGGGAATTACCGGTGCTAGTCTTGTTTTTATACTGTTGCTGGCATAGTTCACAGAAGGATGGGTCAGAGGCTCTCAAAAAGAACAAGATAAAGAAATTTAAGGAATACCAATGTATCACTGAATCTTCCTTGGGGTGAACAATTTGACTTTTGAAGATGGGGTGGGTTGGGTGGGTAATTTAATACAGGCTGGATTTTTAAAATCCTTTTATGCACTAGGAAATCTGTTTCTCAAGACCTAGGCATGATATTTTTTTCTCCGTGCAACATGCTTTTTATCAGCTCACTGAACGTGCGTAAGTTTTTTCGGCAGTGGTCGTGTGCATGACTTTTTTTGCTTGTAGAATATTTTTTCAAAATCAGTCAAATACCTCACACCTCGCTCAAAAGTCAAATAATTCACCTTTTATATCTTGGTTATTTTCTTTCCTTTCTTGTCTCCGTAGGAATACTTCATATATCACGTCGAAAAAGGTACGTTTTTAGGTTTGCTCGTTTGAAGGTCGTGTGTAATGTGTGATTTTCACTCGGACTGAAAACTGCTAAATGAAGGAAGAAATGAACTAATTAGCGAATTCTGCTATTTTAGAGAAAAGGAATAAGTTATGTAAAGTGAGATTTATTTTACAGTGGACTCAAACGACAGGCTGTATGGCTGTGACAAGAAATTCCTGGCCGAGATCAACAAAATTGTTTCTACGCTGATGGAAGCAGTATTTGAGCACTTGAAATCTTTAACTTCCGACGAAGTAAGTAAACGTTCTGCTTCAATCTTCCGACGTGCATAATTGGAAAATAAATTTAAACAGGCAATATACCACATGAAAGTACTACTTAATAGCTTTCATTTGAATGGTCACACACTAGGGTTTCATCCGCAAACTTACAAGTTAGAACCACCCTGCACAACATAATAAACAGTATCACGTGAAAGTACTGTTCAATAGCTTAAATTTGAATGGTCACACACTAGGATTTCATTCACGGACGAAAATAGTTACGACCAAATCAATTGAATTCAATTAGATAGTTGACTAAGATTTCTTTGAACTCCATTTAAGCAGCCACATTTACATAGCCACATCTAAACACGAGGAGGGTTGGAAGAATTCGAGACAGTTATGCAAACCCGAGACGAACGCGAGCCGGGTTTGCATAACTTTCGAGAATTCTCCCAACCCTCCGACTGTTTAGATGAGGCTCTGTGAACACGGAAAAAGTGCCATATTGCTTTTATAAAATAATTCTTAAAAATACGCGCAAATCTGAAACGTCACAGCCGTGTTTACACACACTCATCTAAACACACCTATCGACCAATGAGAGCGCGTGTAGTGGCTCAGTTATTTTAGAATTGCTTATCTGTAATAATAATAGCACATGTTTTTTTTTTCTTCTTTTGTATTTTGTCTTTAGGCGCTGAAGAGACAGGCTGCCATAGCCATTGGGTTCTTCAACAGGTACGCAGCAAAATGGGATTTCATTCTACCCTCAACTATAAATATAGTACCCGTGTTCACTGTTCATTCAGTTTTGGAATGATAATATCATACAACGCATCGGTTCCACTTGAAACTCTGATACATTTAGTTAACTTTTGTCCTTTCGATTTAGTTGTCAAACATCTTAGTCGATCGAAGAACCGAAAGCTTCACTCGGCTGCTCGTGCAAGTTATTTGCACGTGACTTCTTTGACTTCTTCGCCTCCTAGATTAACTTGGGTTTTAATTGGTTAAACAGTGGAAAAACGGAGGGAAAGATCTCAAAACTGCCAAATCAATTCAAGTTATTTTTCCTCGTTATTTGCAAAAGTTTTTTCTCAATCTCTTGAATTTTCAAATACCGTTCAGCATTGAAGAAAAGCCTTGTATTGATAAATACATACATGAAAGTCCCAGCTAATGTTGTGTTGTGTTTTACAAGGCTGCTATGTCACGCGGACCTCTCACAACCTCAGTTAGCTACCTTAGCCCTGAACCTGTGGAATCTCGCTCAGAAACACGGTTATGGAAACACTAAATACACGGTAAGTACAAGTGCTTTTCTTACACAAAACAACTGATCAGAAACTTGCATACTTAGTTATATTGTAGAAGGACGGCTTTTCGCTCGTGTTTCCCACAAAGAGAAAAATAAGAACCGAAAAAACCGGATGCTCTCGCAGTCCAATAGTGTTACTCAATTCGAATGTTCACTTCGCCACAACAGAGATGTTTTTTAAAATGTTGGACTCCCAAACAAATTATGGAAGAACAGCTCGTACCGCAACCTCTTTCTCAGGGTGTCGTATCTTCCCGCCCTTCTCTCTCGCTTGTGGAGGGCGGGAAGATGAGATCATGGGAAAGGGGTCACGTAGCAGCTGTCGTCAGATCTCAAGCGAATTGGTTTGATACCCAAACCCTCAAACAATGCTAAAACAATAGTGATGATTGAAATCTATTGTTTTAAGTATCTAATGAGAAGAGAACTTACGAAGAGCTGCTACACTACCGTCGGAAAGATGTTGCGATACGAGTTGATCTTCCAGCGCATTATAAAGTGTTAACATTCTTCGTGTTGGTTCATTTCAATAGCTGCGCACTCTGGAGTATGTGAAACAGAGAGAAGCTTCTGGACACAAAGAGTTTGCAGGCCTAGCGCAGAAAATGAGTCTACAGACGAGAACCTAACCTAGTGAAGCTGCGGTATTGGACTGAAACGAGCTCGAAACCGAGGCTTATCGGGGGAGTCTTTTCAAATGCAAATGATATTCCCCCGCACGAGCCTCCGGCATTGTAAGTTAGCCCAAGTCAGAGTATTATGGTCTATTGTTTGATATTAGGCTCGCGTAGTTTGAATCAAAATATACTGGCTGGTATGCAATTAGCTAAAGAATGATTTCATGACAGTGACTCCATCATTTCCATTTCGTTTCTGAGAGTAAGTGTATTGGGTGAGGTCTTGAACAGGACCGTAGGGATATGACGTGGATGTTCGCTTTACCCCTCGGGTCTTCGCGATACATGGCCTTCTGGTATAAACATAAAATGTGTAAATATCTTTTGATGAGTTTGCGTATTTAGATAAGCATCACGATCAGTCCTATCTAGAGCTACAGCTTGTTGATGACGATCTCAATTCTCCATAGTGGCTGTTATTTTCATCTCTTAATGCGGTTTCTAAGAAAGTGGCCTTGTCTACTCAATTATCTTCTTGCTCTCACCACCGTTTTGTCTGAACTGTTAGTGGTTATAGAATGTGTGTTTTGCTACGCAATAAAAGAATAAAATCAAAAACCGTGTAGTGGATAAAGTCAAGAAATTGTGATATTATCGACGATAAGTAGAGACAGTTCTCCAATAAGGTGTGTGCGTTGTCCCATTGAAGTTGACATATTCGTCGAAATGTTCCGCGACAAATTATAGAGCTTAGTATGGAGCCGCCATGTTAGAGGACCTCCAACATGGCGGCCGGTAGGAAGATATAAATTTAGTACATTTTACGCCTGATGAGAAGAAAACCTTTAGTGGCTCTTTAGTTTTGGATTTGAGAATTTCCTGACGTCACGTGCACACTATATAATTGTTATGCTCACGCTAGATAAATATTTGTGAAATAATTATGATGATAAATAATAGATCATCAGTGATAGTAACACAGATAAATATCTTGCATGTGTATGTCTATTTAACTTTTTATACGAATTATATACATAGTACAAATGTGTTGTAAAGAAAATTAAAAGAATATTTTATTTGACTTTATCTCACGTGGTTATTAAAAGCGTTGAAAAGAAGAGGGATATTGCAATTTCCGGTTTGTTCGTTTGTTCATGACATCATTGACGACCCTTGTCTTTTTGCTCTCGTGTTAAATTACTCAAAAGGATAAATATGTCATTTTTAAGATACCTTTTTCCTCTGTTTCCAAGTCTTCGTGCATAACCTTGCAAATGAAAATGATTTTGATTTGCATGAAAATGAACATGTAGCCAAACGCGTTTTCATATTAATGGTTTCGTACAGACTCGTTTTGATATAGTATATATTTGTTTTCTAAACAGACAGGCACAGCCTAACATTAGGGAGTTTTAGCAAACCACGACGGCGACGGCGACGAGAGCGTCACCAAACAAAAGGTTTAATGAGCAGAACAATAGCTGTGCACGTGCGTTTTGAATCTTGATACATTTCTTTGCCGTCCTCTACAAAACAACAACGTGAAATGATTAACTTCCACGTATTTTGAACAGCGTGAACCGCAATGGCTCATTTTTTGTATCTTCTTTTCGAATTGAACGCTGTCGGTGCATGTTTAGCCTGAGCAAGGTTTTAGACCGATAGGCGTACTGAAGAGATTTACAAAGCTGCGACATTCGAAGGTAAAATATAAATACAGTTTTTATAAGGCTTCGTCCCCGCCGTAGCCGTCGTCATTGCTAAAACTCCCTATAGACAGCCCAACACGGACAGGAACAGTGTAACACTGACAGACAGCCCAACACGTGCCTGTCTTTGTTATTTTTTGTCTGTCCGTGTTGGGCTGTGCCTGTCTTTGTTACACTGTGCCTGTCAGTTGTCATGAACCTCTCTAGAACCTCCAATTTCATTGGATCTTGTTAGCACGAAGCTCTACTGTTTTAGGGTCAGGGTTCATTGTCACTATTGTTTGTATATCATTTTCTCGGCCAATCCTGTGAGAGCTCCGTGGCGACCTGTGCCTGTTCGTGTTGGGCTGTGCCTGTCTTTGTTACACTGTGACTGTCCGTGTTGGGCTGTGTCTGTCTTTGTTACGCTGTGCCTGTCCGTGTTGGGCTGTGCCTGTCTTTGTTACGCTATGCCTGTCCGTGTTGGGCTGTGTCTGTCTTTGTTACACTGTGCCTGTCCGTGTTGGGCTGTGTCTGTCTTTGTTACACTGTGCCTGTCCGTGTTGGACTCTGTCTGTCTTTCTTACGCTGTGCCTGTCCGTGTTGGGCTGTGTCTGTCTTTGTTACCCTTTGCCTGTTCGTGTTGGGCTGTGTCTGTCTTTGTTACGCTGTGCCTGTCCGTGTTGGGCTGTGCCTGTCTTTGTTACACTGTACCTGTCCGTGTTGGGCTGTGCCTGTCTTTGTTACGCTGTGCCTGTCCGTGTTGGGCTGTGCCTGTCTTTGTTACGCTGTACCTGTGCGTGTTGGGCTGTGTCTGTCTTTGTTACGCTGTGCCTGTCCGTGTTGGGCTGTGCCTGTCTTTGTTACGCTGTACCTGTGCGTGTTGGGCTGTGTCTGTCTTTGTTACGCTGTGTCTGTCCGTGTTGGGCTGTGCCTTTCTTTGTTACACTGTCCCTGTTCGTGTTGGGCTGTGTCTGTCTTTGTTACGCTGTGCCTGTTCGTGTTGGGTTGTGCCTGTCTTTGTTACACTGTGCCTGTCCGTGTTGGGCTGTGTCTCTCTTTGTTACACTGTCCGTGTTCGTGTTGGGCTGTGCCTGTCTTTGTTATGCTGTGCCTGTCCGTGTTAAGCTGTGCCTGTCTTTGTTACGCTGTGCCTGTCCGTATTGGGCTTTGTCTGTCTTTGTTACGCTGTGCCTGTCCGTGTTGGGCTGTGCCTGTCTTTGTTACGCTGTACCTGTGCGTGTTGGGCTGTGTCTGTCTTTGTTACGCTG
>JAHPZR010020047.1:2500-7500 GCA_019787425.1 Platygyra sinensis
AAAAGAATAAAATCAAAAACCATGTAGTGGATAAAGTCAAGAAATTGTGATATTATAGACGATAAGTAGAGACAGTTCTCCAAGTTTAAGGTTTGTGTGTTGTCCCATTGAAGTTGACATATTCGTCGAAATGTTCCGCGACAAATTATAGAGCTTAGTATGGAGCCGCCATGTTAGAGGACCTCCAATATGGCGGCTGGTAGGAAGATATAAATTTAGTACATCTTATGCCTGATGAGAAGAAAACCTTTAGTGGCTCTTTAGTATTGGATTTGAGAATTTCATGACGTCACGTGCACACTATATAATTGTTATGCTCACGCTAGATAAATATTTGTGAAATAATTATGATGATAAATAATAGATCATCAGTGATAGTAACACAGATAAATATCGTGCATGTGTATGTCTATTTAACTTTTTCTACGAATTTTTCAAGTAAACATAGTACAAATGTGTTGTTAAGAAAATTAAAAGTATATTTTATTTGACTTTATCTCACGTGGTTATTAAAAGCGTTGAAAAGAAGAGGGATATTGCAATTTCTGGTTTGTTCGTTTGTTCATGACATTATTAACGACCCTTGTCTTTTTGCTCTCATGTTAAATTACTCAAAAGGATAAATATGTCATTTTTAAGATACCTTTTTCCTCTGTTTCCAAGTCCTCGTGCATAACCTTCAAAATGAAAATGATTTTGATTTGCATGAAAATAAACATGTAGCCAAACGCGTTTTCATATCCATGGTTTCGCACAGCCTAACATAGACAGCCCAACACGGACAGGAACACTGTAACACACACAGACAACCTAACACGTGCCTGTCTTTGTTATGTTTTGTCTGTCCTTGTTGGGCTGTGCCTGTCTTTGTTACACTGTGCCTGTCAGTTGTCATGAAGCTCTCTAGAACCTCCAATTTCATTGGATCTTGTTAGCACGAAGCTCTATTGTTTTAGGGTTCATTGTACTATTGTTTGTATATCATTTTCTCGGCCAATCCCGTGAGAGCTCCGTGGCGACCTGTGCCTGTTCGTGTTGGGCTGAGCCTGTCTTTGTTACGCTGTGCCTGTCCGTGTCGGTTGGGCTGTGTCTGTCTTTGTGACGCTGTGCCTGTCCGTGTTAAGCTGTGTCTGTCTTTGTTACACTGTGCCTGTCCGTGTTGGGCTGAACGTTGGGCTCTGCCTGTCTTCGTTACGTTGTTCCTGTCCATGTTGGGCTCTGCCTGTCTTTGTTACGCTTGGCCAGTCCGTGTTGGGCTCTGCCTGTCTTTGTTACGCTGTGCCTGTCCGTGTTGGGCTCTGCCTGTCTTTGTTACGCTGTGCCAGTCTGTGTTGGGCTCTG
Source organism: Platygyra sinensis (assembly GCA_019787425.1). Lineage (NCBI taxonomy): Eukaryota > Metazoa > Cnidaria > Anthozoa > Scleractinia > Merulinidae > Platygyra > Platygyra sinensis. The sequence continues at coordinate 3,842 of JAHPZR010020047.1, forward strand.
CCTGTCTTTGTTACGCTGTGCCTGTCCGTGTCGGTTGGGCTGTGTCTGTCTTTGTGACGCTGTGCCTGTCCGTGTTAAGCTGTGTCTGTCTTTGTTACACTGTGCCTGTCCGTGTTGGGCTGAACGTTGGGCTCTGCCTGTCTTCGTTACGTTGTTCCTGTCCATGTTGGGCTCTGCCTGTCTTTGTTACGCTTGGCCAGTCCGTGTTGGGCTCTGCCTGTCTTTGTTACGCTGTGCCTGTCCATGTTGGGCTCTGCCTGTCTTTGTTACGCTGTGCCAGTCCGTGTTGGGCTCTGCCTGTCTTTGTTACGCTGTGCCTGTCCGTGTTGGGCTCTGCCTGTCTTTGTTACGCTGTGCCTGTCCATGTTGGGCTCTGCCTGTCTTTGTTACGCTTGGCCAGTCCGTGTTGGGCTCTGCCTGTCTTTGTTACGCTGTGCCTGTCCATGTTGGGCTCTGCCTGTCTTTGTTACGCTGTGCCAGTCCGTGTTGGCTCTGCCTGTCTTTGTTACGCTGTGCCTGTCCATGTTGGGCTCTGCCTGTCTTTGTTACGCTCTGCCTGTCCGTGTTGGGCTCTGCCTGTCTTTTTACGCTGTGCCTGTCTTCGTTACGTTGTGCCTGTCCATGTTGGGCTCTGCCTGTCTTTGTTACGCTGTGCCAGTCCGTGTTGGGCTCTGCCTGTCTTCGTTACGTTGTTCCTGTCCATGTTGGGCTCTGCCTGTCTTTGTTACGCTGTGCCAGTCCGTGTTGGGCTCTGCCTGTCTTTGTTACGCTTGGCCAGTCCGTGTTGGGCTCTGCCTGTCTTCGTTACGTTGTTCCTGTCCATGTTGGGCTCTGCCTGTCTTTGTTACGCTTGGCCAGTCCGTGTTGGGCTCTGCCTGTCTTTGTTACGCTGTGCCTGTCCGTGTTGGGCTCTGCCTGTCTTTGTTACGCTGTGCCTGTCCATGTTGGGCTCTGCCTGTCTTTGTTACGCTGTGCCTGTCCGTGTTGGGCTCTGCCTGTCTTTGTTACGCTGTGCCTGTCCGTGTTGGGCTCTGCCTGTCTTTGTTACACTGTGCCTGTCCGTGTTGGGCTCTGCCTGTCTTTGTTACGCTGTGCCTGTCCGTGTTGGGCTCTGCCTGTCTTTTTACGCTGTGCCTGTCTTCGTTACGCTGTGCCTGTCCGTGTTGGGCCGTGGCCAGGTCTAATGTTTGCACAAATTAAAATAGTGATGTTTTGAAAATGTAAAAGTTTATATGGAATTTAAACCTCAGACTTTTTGTCCCTAAATAATGTCGAAGTTAAGAAATAAAGTTAAAGAAACTGACTTTGGTGTTGCGTTGTATCACTATGTTGTGTTTTGTGTAAGTAATTTTATCCTCTGCTAGGCGTTCAGCTAGTTAGGGCGCAGAGCCCGCGCAGAGCAAAAATCAATAATTACATAAGGGAAGCCGGAAGCGCGGCGACGGCAATTTTATCGTGCTGCACCCCCACTGACTGACCGCCTGTTAGAGGCTAAAGTAATTTGCGCAAATTTTGGTCAGCATATTCTATCATGCATATAGAAGCAAGGTAGGAAAGACGGTGATTCGACAAGAGTTTTCAGCGCTGGGAAATTGTTCGAATTTTAGTCCAAAAACAGCCAGTCATACGTCGTCCCTGCGAGGCCCGTTGTTAAAAGCCAACCCAGTCCCTAAACCCCTTATGCATTTTTACGGTATTAAGAAAGCTGTTTCAAGCCATTATTGTAGCAGTGACTGTGAAAGAATGGTAGAACTAGTATCTACGAGTATGTATAAAAGTAGAAGTGAAAACTAGTCGAAACTGTGTACATTTGCCACGCTGTATACATAATTTACGTCGTTGAGTACAAGAGACTGGTGACAACTACGCTCTCGCGTATAGAACGCCTTGCACAGTTTGTTGTTCTGAACATGGCGGAAGTCACTCAGCAGCAGCACACAGGTGAGGATGCAAAACTTACACTGCTTAGTGACTAATCATGTGAAGTGTTTTCCGTAAAAGAAGAAATTTGAGCGTTACGGCATTTTGTGTTGTACATTTTATGTTGCGCAGAGCGTAAATTGCAGCGCAAGCAGCAAAAGTACAACCAGCCATGTTTTAGTTTCTTGCTGGATGCATGAGCGTAAAAGCTGTTGCACTATTTCACCTACATTTTAATTTATACACGGAATAATCAATTTTCCTTGTGATAATTTCGTGGCTAGTCAACTTTACACTTTATTGTTAACTTTCACTGGTGCATTTGTGCTGTCATCATTTTGTTAGCGAACGAGACTTTGGGCGCAATGCCCAACGAGTTTGCCAAACAGAAAGGTCTCTGATGAGTCCCTTGGCCTGGGCTGAAACGAGCTTCGTAAGACTAGCCACGAAATTATCACAAGTAACTGTCCACTTTACACTTTATTGTTAATAATCAATTTTGTATTTATAATTTTATTTAAGGTATCAGTATACTCCAAATGACAACCTCGCGTAGTCGCTGCTTCACAGTCGTGTCTCACACGTTTCATAAAACCGCCAGTAAAGTATATATTTTCTGAAAGCATAATAATTGCGGATTCTGATTATTACTTGATATAAGGCAAGAAATAAAACCTTTTCCTAAAATGGCGATCATTTCCAAAATTATGTAGTTTCACAAATTAAGTTCATTTCCGCTCAAAATTTAACGGGAGCAGAGCGAGCAACATCTGTACGTTTTACCTTTGCTTAAATACTCATTACTTTCGAGGGAGGCCAAAGATAAAAATTCCCCAACACAGTCTTTGGGCCACATTATCAGGCAACATTTTTGCAAAATTTCAGCAAAAAAGGATGAAAACTCACTGTAAATGAACTGGAAACTTGTGCCTCATTTGCTGAAATTCTAGTTTTGAGAAATAAAGCAAAATGTGCTTTAGGGCGTTTTTCCAGTGTAGGGAGATTAGATGCCAAAACGTGTGAAAAGTAATTACCTGTTGATTGATAAAGTGAGGGCTGCTCTTGCTTAGACAATAGAGCTCGCATTTACAAATTCGTCCCACAAAGAGGTCTCAAACGCACGGTTTCTGGAGGGAAATGTCAACAAAGCTCTCTGTTCCGCCGCTACACTCACAGTTTTGGACGCACTGGATACAATAACTTCACGATGCCGAGGGCCAAAACTGAGGGATCTAAAAACACAACGGAGGAAGCAACGGAAATTTGAACAGCGAATGCTGCGAAAGAACCTTGCTTTCGGAATGAGAGTATCAGGGTAAGACCGCTTTTTATTAGTAGTTGTACTGTATACATTAGTTGGCTATTCAGAATGTCAGCGAAGTGCGTGCGGAACGTCGGCCGGACAATTGGCCGTGCATCTACAAATTGCCAAAAAGAATATTGTAACAGTTCTTCACTCATTAAAGGCGGCAAGGCTCGGTGCTTTTCTGAATCTTTCACAAATGAGGACAAATGAATAACTATGGTGAATCTTCTATAATGACATGGCGCCGCAAAATGCTGGGATATATTTTGTGAAAACTGAGAGCCTCGAAGGCGAACTGCGCTCAAACGGAGCGTCTGCAGCTCAAAACTGTTTAGGAAACATGACAGCCTGTATTTGGGAATATAGGACTAATGTAAATGGAACGGTTAGCAGTCCAATAGTTTTTCCATGAGTATTTTGAAACAATCGGAAG
>JAHPZR010020047.1:15000-30000 GCA_019787425.1 Platygyra sinensis
CTTTCACAGAACTGTAAATTGGGCTTCTTAGTATTACATTAAATGCTATATTATCCTGGCAACTTTATTAGTTCAGTTACAAACAGCTCATGAGCCATTTTGTTTTTGCTTTTACCACATATGACATCATCTGTGAGCTGTACACATGGCGATAAGGAATCTCCTTGTTAAAATGATGATTATTATTTTTTAGGAGCCTGGGCTAATGAGGGACAAGGTGAGGTAGAAACATGCTTGTTTCCATGGAACAAAGAGCACCCTCCCTACTGCAGAGGATATTTTTACACTTTTTCAATTTAATCCTGAGATGCATAACAAACTTATTGTTTGGTGATAACGTACCAGAGTCAGATGAAGAAGATGATAGTGATGCTGAAGATTCTGAGGAAGGGCGTGGCCATGTCAGATGGAATACTTTAGGAACATCATATAGTGTTGATTTAAAGAAGGCTAATACTTTCTTTGATTGGCTCAAACCAATATTCTTCCCAATGGTTCGAGCTGCCATTGGTTGTGATGCAATGAATCCAGTGCCTTGTTTTATTCTAGCAAAACTTTCCCCAGGGTTGGTGGGAGGCGTGCTTACATCTTTGGCTTTAACTTAGTTCATTTGCCAGTATTGAGATATAACATTTAATTTTCATTGGTCATTTCAAGGAGAGGTTTTTTTGCCATTGTGCTTAAACTAGCCTTTGTTGAAGCAACTCAAATGGAAATGGTAACGTTGCAATTTCTATAAGAATGACCTTGTGAGTAAACTCGCGTTTGTTAGATGTTTTACACTTGAGCTTATTTTTGTAAACCACCAGACAAAAACCTCGGTACTTCTCTTCCAGCTGTCTTGGGATGTCAAAAATAATTTGATGTTGTGATAATGCTAGCTGCACTCATACCAAGGGCCATTCTTGTGTTGGTGTGGTCTGAGAAAGTCTACCAGGAAATGTTTTGTCTAAAAGTAGCTCCTTTCAATATGGTGTTTTGTGTTTTCAAAGTGAAGTAATGTTGGAGAGAATTTGTGGAATATTTTTTTCATAGATCATGAAAAGAATGGACAAATAACAAAAGTTGTCACCCTGCCCAAAAATTGTCCCAAGGTAACCAGCTATAAAACATACTTTTTCATGGTCAGTCTATACCTGCCAAAATGTGTGAGTCTCAGGCCTGCAGATTTAAAATTGTGATCTCACGCATACCGACCAATTTCTCATGCCCAGCTGACAATAGCGAGTGTAATTGCTTAAATATCGAGTAAATAAAACTTCAATTTTTCTGGCGAAAAACAGTTGGTGAGTCCTCTTTCAAAGTCGTTTAAAATCTTTCTACAACCTCGGTTATCTTCGGAAGTCATCGGGAAATCTTCAGAAATCTTCGGTAGTCATCGGAAATCTTTGACAATCTTCGAAAGTATTCGGAAATCTTAAGCAATCTTTGGAAGCCGTCGGTAAATCTTTGGAAATTCGCATTTTGCGGAGATGAAAATTCTCACGAATTTTTATGAAAAATAGTTGGCAGGTATAGGTCACTAGCAGCATGCTAGCAGTCAATGAATGAGACATGCTGACATGATTTTGTTATTGTAAGGACGATTAATTTGTGTTGTGTTCGGCAATGACAAAATCACGAGAGTGAATAGTTTTTAACTAATTTCATGACATAGACAGAACTCATATGGAGACGATTGTAACTTTCTTTTATGAACTGCTTACCTTCAAAAAGATGATAAAAATAATGTTAAATTAAAAGATGTCATGGTATAACACTTTAATCATGAACGCCTCATGCTTTCCTGATTGACGAGAAGTCTATGTGTTACGTAAGTGGAAAAGACACGTGACCATAGTTTGTTTTTGTTTGTGCGGATGTATATCAATATGTGTAAAGGTACCAGAGCCATGTGATATTTGAAAACACTGAAAAGTGTGAAAAGTAGTCAACTGAGGTTCCACATTCAGTCACGTTCTCAAATATTTCTAGTCTCAGTTGTACTTGACAGTTTAATGCATAACTTTGGATTGTTTAAAATATTAAATTTGAATGACATATATTTAGGGATAATATTCAAAAAATGAACTTTAAAATAATTTGTTAAAGATGGAATTTAGATAATTGTTTTGATAATGTTCTACTAATATAGGTTGTATATTAATGCAATTGTAGCCTGCGTAGCTTGGTGGTTTAAGCAATTTGAACGCGAGCTCTCCCAGCTCCTCGTGGCTTTGGCGCATTTTATCGCGACTTTCCCGCTTTCCCAGTGCCATCAAATTGCTTAAAAACTGCTAAGCTACCCAGGCTAATGCAATTGCTGCAATCTTCTTGGCTGAGCTTTGGTACATATTCAGCCAGACCTCACATCTAGCTAAATCGCGAGCTTATCATTTAGTTTAAAGCTAATAGGTTCTTAGAAATAATTTAGATGATAGCTCTGTTAGAGTTTGCCTGATTCAATTCACCAACAGTGATTAAAATAAATTCTAGTTGATATATATACTCCAAGAGACTTCTATGAGCTGATTGTACATCTGAAATTAATTTGACTGAGATTTATGTCGCATGACATTAAAAAAAAACCGTGTGGTGTCTTACATGTTGGGTTCTACTACAAGGAAAATCGCTCAACGTTTGTATGTGATCCCGTGTGAATATATCTAGAGTCGACACAAATATTAATTAATCTGCGCATGCGTTTATAACAATTGTCTTTGTTCTAAAACGAATAGTACCACAAGGAGAACAAGGGATTTTCTGGAACAAGTATATAGCCTTGATGTTAGGTTATGATATCTACAAAATGAGGTGGATGTAAATACCTAGTGCTAGCCAAGTTTAAGGGCCGTTCTGTAAGTTAGATTTTTCCCATCGATTTATAGCCCAAGGGCGAAGGGCGCGGACCATAAATCGAAGGGAAAAGCGAGGATCCCTAACTTACAGCACGAACCGAGAAAACGAAGTTAGTAAGATATTATATCTCTACTGTGCGTCTGACGCGTAACGGCTTCAAATTTGAGAGCAAAACCAGTCAATTTCAAATCGGTGTGAGTGACCCTTACGTCGTCAGCAGGTTTTGATACACAATCTCAGATATAAAATAAAACTTTAAAGTGTATATGGCCATACAGTGCATGTAGAATACGGCCCGCTAAATTGACCAATCACAGCTAGCGGACTAACTGAGATATATATTAACTTGTTTTAAGTGAAGAACACAGGTACCTGAAACACACCCGACCAATTGCCGTAGTGTGAATTTATTCATTTCAATTTAAGTTTACACCTTCATGCCTTTAGGCCCTAAGGCAGTTGTGCCGTAGCGGCAGGCAGCCTCCATAACCATCCCAAAAGTGCATTCTGCATAAAAAAGTCTTTCCCGTTCGAAAATGGCAAAAATAGCGTGGCTTTTTTTTTTTTTTTTCACCCTTGTTAATGTTGTCCTCACTTTCATTTACACCTCCTAATGTTGTCCTCACTTTCATTGACACCTCCAGGACCCCATCCCACTTCTTTTAGCATAATAAATTTCCAGTTTATTATTCTTTTATCGTGGAATCCAATGCCATCGAATGTTTTTATCTTTATCGCTCCAGTGCCCACAAAAGCATCGCGTTTTTTTCTCGTCTGTTGTTGATTTTTTTCGGAACATACGTGTTTGAATTGAACAAACAACGTATGTTTGTTGTTTCAAGTTACCATGCCAACTTGACCAAACAAAACACTTCTCTTGACCGCGCCTTGGCCACACCTTGACGCAAAAAAATGTGATTGTATTACTTAATACACTTCAAGATATCTGGCACTAAAAATGGAGGCAACGAGGGAAATTCAAAGGAACGTAGCTGATGAAACCAGTGGGAAATCTAAGACAGCAAAAGGCAACAAAACCAGCTCTGAGCATGCAGGACTTGCTAGAACACGATCCAACTCTGACACCGAACTTCCCGCTAAACAACCGGCGGGAAATAAAGAGCAAAGATCATTTAGAAGTAAACATCAAACCATGTCGTGTAGCAGTTATTTCGCTACCGTACCTACCAGCCGCTACCTGCAAGACCGAGTGCGACTACCCTGCGTACCAGAGGTTTATCTCGCGCGAGAGACATGACCGACACCGGAAATCGCGCAAGAAAAACCTCTGGCACCCAAGGTAAGTGCTGACCGAAAATGCCAAAGATCTGACCCCGGAACAGATGCGCGCTGGAATTGGACATCTTCAAACCTTTGGATTTCTTCGAAATCTTGTTTGACAGAATGAAGGCAGAAGATAGTCTGAGCGGGGAGGAGAAAGAGTCGGGAAGGTTTACAGTCACCGACTGGCAAGATTTTATTATGAGGGAGTTTATAACGAAGTGAACCTGATTACACTCATAGTAGTACTACACTATTTACATCCTTGTTGTCCCATAAAAATACATTTCATAATAATGTCGAGGTTAAAATTTGCGAGGTTTTAAAAATGTATTAAAAACAGTGAACCCTAGGCTGAGACTTTGAAAAGAATATACTTATGTATATACTTATGAAATCGAAAGTAAAATATTTGTATTTCAGTCATTTTCTGCATATAAGAACGATTGACTATTCACAGATATGATGAAAAGAGAACTCGGGGCAATTTTTGGCGTTGGTTTTGCGGTAGCTAGATTTAAAAAAAAAAAAAAAACAAGCTATATCGTTTATGTTTACAAAAATCGTACCCCAGTCGTTAACGACATCAGCAGAACGATCCTGTCAAAGCTTAATATTGTTGTTTGAATACCAAACACAGAGTTTAGAATACTTACATTATCAGTACTTTACTGTGAGTCATGTATTTCCTAGTTTTATAGTGAGGTGATTGTAAAATTATTCAAGCTTGGAGCATCACAATAAATAGCCCAGGCCTTTGAGCAGAAGCGAGGCTAAATTGGTCATTGTTATGATACAAACCTTGTAACTTTTCAAATGTAAATTGTTCTGATATCATGTTAAATAGTTTCTAATTTGGTCAGTCCAAATCTTGCTTTCATGTGGGGACCAAGTTACCTTTCACAGAACTGTAAATTGGGCTTCTTAGTATTATACATTAAATGCTATATTATCCTGGCAACTTTATTAGTTCAAGATTACAAACAACTCATGAGCCATTTTTGTTTTTTGCTTTTACCACATATGACATCATCTGTGAGCTGTTACACATGGCGATAAGGAATCTCCTTGTTAAAATGATGATTATTATTTTTTAGGAGCCTGGGCTAATGAGGGACAAGGTGAGGTAGAAACATGCTTGTTTCCATGGAACAAAGAGACCCTCCCTACTGCAGAGGATATTTTTACACTTTTTCAATTTAATCCTGAGATGCATAACAACTTATTGTTTGGTGATAACGTACCAGAGTCAGATGAAGAAGATGATAGTGATGCTGAAGATTCTGAGGAAGGGCGTGGCCATGTCAGATGGAATACTTTAGGAACATCATATAGTGTTGATTTAAAGAAGGCTAATACTTTCTTTGATTGGCTCAAACCAATATTCTTCCCAATGGTTCGAGCTGCCATTGGTTGTGATGCAATGAATCCAGTGCCTTGTTTTATTCTAGCAAAACTTTCCCCAGGGTTGGTGGGAGGCGTGCTTACATCTTTGGCTTTAACTTAGTTCATTTTCCAGTATTGAGATATAACATTTAATTTTCATTGGTCATTTAAAGGAGAGGTTTTTTTGCCATTGTGCTTAAACTAGCCTTTGTTGAAGCAACTCAAATGGAAATGGTAACGTTGCAATTTCTATAAGAATGACCTTGTGAGTAAACTCGCGTTTGTTAGATGTTTTACACTTGAGCTTATTTTTGTAAACCACCAGACAAAAACCTCGGTACTTCTCTTCCAGCTGTCTTGGGATGTCAAAAATAATTTGATGTTGTGATAATGCTAGCTGCACTCATACCAAGGGCCATTCTTGTGTTGGTGTGGTCTGAGAAAGTCTACCAGGAAATGTTTTGTCTAAAAGTAGCTCCTTTCAATATGGTGTTTTGTGTTTTCAAAGTGAAGTAATGTTTGGAGAGAATTTGTGGAATATTTTTTTCATAGATCATGAAAAGAATGGACAAATAACAAAAGTTGTCACCCTGCCCAAAAATTGTCCCAAGGTAACCAGCTATAAAACATACTTTTTCATGGTCAGTCTATACCTGCCAAAATGTGTGAGTCTCAGGCCTGCAGATTTAAAATTGTGATCTCACGCATACCGACCAATTTCTCATGCCCAGCTGACAATAGCGAGTGTAATTGCTTAAATATCGAGTAAATAAAACTTCAATTTTTCTGGCGAAAAACAGTTGGTGAGTCCTCTTTCAAAGTCGTTTAAAATCTTTCTACAACCTCGGTTATCTTCGGAAGTCATCGGGAAATCTTCAGAAATCTTCGGTAGTCATCGGAAATCTTTGACAATCTTCGAAAGTATTCGGAAATCTTAAGCAATCTTTGGAAGCCGTCGGTAAATCTTTGGAAATTCGCATTTTGCGGAGATGAAAATTCTCACGAATTTTTATGAAAAATAGTTGGCAGGTATAGGTCACTAGCAGCATGCTAGCAGTCAATGAATGAGACATGCTGACATGATTTTGTTATTGTAAGGACGATTAATTTGTGTTGTGTTCGGCAATGACAAAATCACGAGAGTGAATAGTTTTTAACTAATTTCATGACATAGACAGAACTCATATGGAGACGATTGTAACTTTCTTTTATGAACTGCTTACCTTCAAAAAGATGATAAAAATAATGTTAAATTAAAAGATGTCATGGTATAACACTTTAATCATGAACGCCTCATGCTTTCCTGATTGACGAGAAGTCTATGTGTTACGTAAGTGGAAAAGACACGTGACCATAGTTTGTTTTTGTTTGTGCGGATGTATATCAATATGTGTAAAGGTACCAGAGCCATGTGATATTTGAAAACACTGAAAAGTGTGAAAAGTAGTCAACTGAGGTTCCACATTCAGTCACGTTCTCAAATATTTCTAGTCTCAGTTGTACTTGACAGTTTAATGCATAACTTTGGATTGTTTAAAATATTAAAATTTGAATGACATATATTTAGGGATAATATTCAAAAAATGAACTTTAAAATAATTTGTTAAAGATGGAATTTAGATAATTGTTTTGATAATGTTCTACTAATATAGGTTGTATATTAATGCAATTGTAGCCTGCGTAGCTTGGTGGTTTAAGCAATTTGAACGCGAGCTCTCCCAGCTCCTCGTGGCTTTGGCGCATTTTATCGCGACTTTCCCGCTTTCCCAGTGCCATCAAATTGCTTAAAAACTGCTAAGCTACCCAGGCTAATGCAATTGCTGCAATCTTCTTGGCTGAGCTTTGGTACATATTCAGCCAGACCTCACATCTAGCTAAATCGCGAGCTTATCATTTAGTTTAAAGCTAATAGGTTCTTAGAAATAATTTAGATGATAGCTCTGTTAGAGTTTGCCTGATTCAATTCACCAACAGTGATTAAAATAAATTCTAGTTGATATATATACTCCAAGAGACTTCTATGAGCTGATTGTACATCTGAAATTAATTTGACTGAGATTTATGTCGCATGACATTAAAAAAAAACCGTGTGGTGTCTTACATGTTGGGTTCTACTACAAGGAAAATCGCTCAACGTTTGTATGTGATCCCGTGTGAATATATCTAGAGTCGACACAAATATTAATTAATCTGCGCATGCGTTTATAACAATTGTCTTTGTTCTAAAACGAATAGTACCACAAGGAGAACAAGGGATTTTCTGGAACAAGTATATAGCCTTGATGTTAGGTTATGATATCTACAAAATGAGGTGGATGTAAATACCTAGTGCTAGCCAAGTTTAAGGGCCGTTCTGTAAGTTAGATTTTTCCCATCGATTTATAGCCCAAGGGCGAAGGGCGCGGACCATAAATCGAAGGGAAAAGCGAGGATCCCTAACTTACAGCACGAACCGAGAAAACGAAGTTAGTAAGATATTATATCTCTACTGTGCGTCTGACGCGTAACGGCTTCAAATTTGAGAGCAAAACCAGTCAATTTCAAATCGGTGTGAGTGACCCTTACGTCGTCAGCAGGTTTTGATACACAATCTCAGATATAAAATAAAACTTTAAAGTGTATATGGCCATACAGTGCATGTAGAATACGGCCCGCTAAATTGACCAATCACAGCTAGCGGACTAACTGAGATATATATTAACTTGTTTTAAGTGAAGAACACAGGTACCTGAAACACACCCGACCAATTGCCGTAGTGTGAATTTATTCATTTCAATTTAAGTTTACACCTTCATGCCTTTAGGCCCTAAGGCAGTTGTGCCGTAGCGGCAGGCAGCCTCCATAACCATCCCAAAAGTGCATTCTGCATAAAAAAGTCTTTCCCGTTCGAAAATGGCAAAAATAGCGTGGCTTTTTTTTTTTTTTTTCACCCTTGTTAATGTTGTCCTCACTTTCATTTACACCTCCTAATGTTGTCCTCACTTTCATTGACACCTCCAGGACCCCATCCCACTTCTTTTAGCATAATAAATTTCCAGTTTATTATTCTTTTATCGTGGAATCCAATGCCATCGAATGTTTTTATCTTTATCGCTCCAGTGCCCACAAAAGCATCGCGTTTTTTTCTCGTCTGTTGTTGATTTTTTTCGGAACATACGTGTTTGAATTGAACAAACAACGTATGTTTGTTGTTTCAAGTTACCATGCCAACTTGACCAAACAAAACACTTCTCTTGACCGCGCCTTGGCCACACCTTGACGCAAAAAAATGTGATTGTATTACTTAATACACTTCAAGATATCTGGCACTAAAAATGGAGGCAACGAGGGAAATTCAAAGGAACGTAGCTGATGAAACCAGTGGGAAATCTAAGACAGCAAAAGGCAACAAAACCAGCTCTGAGCATGCAGGACTTGCTAGAACACGATCCAACTCTGACACCGAACTTCCCGCTAAACAACCGGCGGGAAATAAAGAGCAAAGATCATTTAGAAGTAAACATCAAACCATGTCGTGTAGCAGTTATTTCGCTACCGTACCTACCAGCCGCTACCTGCAAGACCGAGTGCGACTACCCTGCGTACCAGAGGTTTATCTCGCGCGAGAGACATGACCGACACCGGAAATCGCGCAAGAAAAACCTCTGGCACCCAAGGTAAGTGCTGACCGAAAATGCCAAAGATCTGACCCCGGAACAGATGCGCGCTGGAATTGGACATCTTCAAACCTTTGGATTTCTTCGAAATCTTGTTTGACAGAATGAAGGCAGAAGATAGTCTGAGCGGGGAGGAGAAAGAGTCGGGAAGGTTTACAGTCACCGACTGGCAAGATTTTATTATGAGGGAGTTTATAACGAAGTGAACCTGATTACACTCATAGTAGTACTACACTATTTACATCCTTGTTGTCCCATAAAAATACATTTCATAATAATGTCGAGGTTAAAATTTGCGAGGTTTTAAAAATGTATTAAAAACAGTGAACCCTAGGCTGAGACTTTGAAAAGAATATACTTATGTATATACTTATGAAATCGAAAGTAAAATATTTGTATTTCAGTCATTTTCTGCATATAAGAACGATTGACTATTCACAGATATGATGAAAAGAGAACTCGGGGCAATTTTTGGCGTTGGTTTTGCGGTAGCTAGATTTAAAAAAAAAAAAAAAACAAGCTATATCGTTTATGTTTACAAAAATCGTACCCCAGTCGTTAACGACGTCGTGTGGCACGTTATTCCCGGCTATTTAGTAAATAAACCCCTTCAGGCGGCTGGTATGTCGGCTGATAATGTCCGCGGCTGAGAGATTGTCCGAAAAATGAACATTTGGCCGAGAAGCGAAGCTTCGAGGGCAAATGTGAAATTTTGAGGACAATCTCTCAGCCAAGGACATTATCAGTTGACATACCAGCAAGCCAGAAAGGGGTTTATTTATTTTATAACCCTCCCATTAATTTTCAGTTCGCAATAAACCGCTCGTAAACTGATGATAAAAAAGCCATTGGTGATCTGATGGCGAATGCGGTGATTGACGTGAGGGAGCAAAGTAAATTTGATTGGTTTAACTAACTTTATTTCCACTGTGATTGGACCAAATTTGACAAGCTGTCAACTGAATTTAATTCTCGTAACGCCCCTTGGATCAAAAACTCGAAAACTTGGTGCTTTTGGTTCATATATTCCGACGTACTGTTCATAAACTTGACTAGAAGGAAATGTATTTCAGTCTCAGAATTTACATCTGTGAAACACGGAATGTGTAAAATCTGTAGCACTTGAAGGTGGACTGATTTTTCGTCGCTCTCTCGCTTGAAATGAAGTACTTCAGCCGGTTGTTGTTGTTTTGAGCTAAAGGTCACTGGGGTTTCATCTCGCGTTGGTTTTCACGGCCTCTCTTTCCGAAGTAGAGAATGGTGTTAAACCATGCCGAATTTGCAAAACTTTCTGGAGCATTCAGACCAAGCTGCGACTGTATGGTTTTCCTTCCACTTAATTTTCTGGTTTCTGCGTAAAAAAGGTTTCAACATGTTTCAAGTGCAACTGGAATTTTTGTCTCCTTCGTCCACGCTAAAGTCGGACGCGAACGGTTGGTTTATTTTATAGTTAGTTATCACATTGTATTAAATCTTTATTTTGTAAAATGAATCGGTTTAAATTTACGTAGGACTAAATATTAAAAGTCTACTCGTGACTTTCTCCACCTTCAAAGACATTGACAGCGTATTTTGGTGACTTTATTGTACTTTCCGGAACAGCACTTGCCATCAGCTTTTTAATGTAATCATCGCTAGACTCAGTAACACCAGTTTGGTTTCCTTCCATGTTAAATAAGAGAAAAGAAAAGTTGAAATTCTTGGGCTGACTGTTTTTCCTCTACGGAAACAATCAGAGGACAAATATCGACGCGGGCGGGGGTTATTGCGTGATACCTGTCCGGCAATTTAGATCACGTGACGTAAAGTAGCCAATAAAATCAATCAAAAATTAATGGGTGGGTTATAACTGGAAATAACCTTATCTTGCACCAAATTTCCTTGAGGCTCGTGACAGATGTTAAATGTTACGACCTTTTAGGTCATTGCATCACGACAATATTGGTCTTCGATTACCCTGAGTTTCAGGAATTTCTCTTAAATACTCTCCAAAATAGAAATGTTGTCGCGAAGTAAATTGGTATAAAAGAAGACTTTCGAGAAAACTGAACTCAAATTCTTACACGATAGATTAGGCATTTTTAAACAACCCAGGAAGTTGGGGGCAGGGGAGAATACAATTCAAGGTCATCCTTGTCTCCTCCGCAGCCGTTTGTGCCATGCCGCAGAATGTCTTACATTCTCACTTATGTACGGGTTGCGTTAGCAACTTCACACGTACAAAGAATCTTAGAAATACCGGCAACTGATGAGATGATCGAAACCATGGTCTTGCCTGAACTAAGCCGAACAGTGGCATATACAATACGCTAAACAGTCGATAGACTTGCGCGTAGAAACTATTTGAATCATGTGGTGCTAGAACGACCACAAGGAGGAATAAATCTATACATCGAGCTCGAGAAGGATAGGCTCGATCAGATAGCTGCAAGAAACATGAGAGTGTCTCTAGAGAAATGTATAGCTTTCTCGAGGTAACTCGCTACGACTTCTCAAGAGAAAAGCGTATGACGACAAATAATATCCGTGATAAGAATCTACCCATTGCTTGCAAGCACTTCTAATCACAGCCGGACCCGGCGTCAAAGAATATAATGCAAAAAAGAGAAACGTTCACTGAAAGTTTCGTATTTTGTCCCTCGAAAGCAAATAGTTAGAGACTTGAGACAAATCTTGCAATATAAATGATCCTAAACAATAGCAACTTCTAGAGGCAAAGATCAGAGTACACATTTGCGTACAGCAGGAGTCGTGTGGGCCTGTCACAATTTTGTAATTCCCGCCCCGCCCCCAAGCCAGGGAAAAGGGCCTGGGAACGAGGTTGTTTCACGAGAACATTTGATTGAGTTTGATCAAGAGACTATCAGGTCTCTTGGTTTGATTGACCAGATTAAAATAGCAAATTCGGACGTAGTAATTTTTGCTTGGACCACCGTGACAAAACAGAAGTATTGGATCCTCTCGTTGTAGAGGATCTAATCAGCGATAAGTTGAATAATAGACGAAAATTAGCAAGGCTGATTAAACGGTATAGGGATATTTATCAGCCTTGCTAATTTTCGTCTTAAATAGCAAAGTTCGTAATGGTTATACATGTACAGGAGCCCATTACCCTGACAGGTAGAATAAATTAAAAATGAGCTATGTTAAAAATTCCCAAAATGATTGCATTTGACCACTATGTAAGACACAAATCTCAAACAGCGAAATAAATTCACTGAAAAAAAAAAAAAAGTAGCGATCTGGTCTGGATTTTGGACAACCTCGTTCCCAGGGTCCTCTCTCTACTTCGAGAAAGTACTTCCTCGAAGTAGAGAAAGGACCCTGGGAACGAGGTTGGATTTTGGATCTATATGGGTGCTTTCCATTATGCCAAAGATTCCGGAAATTTCGGTTGGAATTCAAATGGAAAGGTTCGTTTCGGTTTCTTCTGACCGGAATATTCGGGATCACCTCTGGAGGTGGTCCACATATTTCGGTCGGAATATTCCGACCGAAATTCGCCGTTCCATTTTTGACAAACCGGTTCTTTGCCCTAATAAGGGAATTCGTTAGAAGAATTTAAAATGACAACAGCAATTTCTATTGGCTGGCCCAATTTAATCGGAAAATGTCGTTCCATTTTCCACAGGTATTCCCACTGATCTCTGACCGGTCAGTTTGGCATAATGGTAAGCACCCTATATAACTCAAGGTTTCATTCCTGACGTAACTACTTTTGTGACATTTGATTGGCTCCAAGCAGACAGTTTTCAGACGGTTTTCTCGGAAACTAAACTTTGTTTCGCAAAGGACGCCTGGTCTAGCGATGGAGTCCCTTTTGAAAGACCTCAAGAAACATCTTGAATGCTCGATTTGTCTCGAAACCTACAACGAACCCAAAACTATATCATGTCTACACACATTTTGCTGTCAGTGTTTGGAGAATCATGCCAGAGCCAGCCACAGACAAGGAAAGTTCCGTTGTCCAGAGTGTCAAGCGCAAATCGATCTGCCTGAAGGAAATCGTTTCAAAAGTTTACCGAGTAGTTTTTTCCACAATAGTTTGTTGAGTCTACTTGCCGTTCGACGAACAGGCGACGGAAGTAACATTACTTGTTCCCAATGTAAGAAAAACAACTCCCAGATGTATTATTGCTTTGACTGTGGAAACTTTATGTGCCCAGACTGTTACAACGCACACCAAATGCTGCGGAAGTCATTCGAAGGACACAAAGTCACACCAGTCAAGGAATTTAAAGCAGAAGATTACGAAGCCTTGCTGAAGCAACAACCATTTTGTTCAAAGCAGTTCCACGAGAAAGAAATCCCGAGATTTTACTGCTGTTCGTGCCAAGCTTGTGTTTGCCAAATTTGCATAGTCACGGGTCACCGAAATCACGAGATCGTTTTACTCGACAAAGTAGCTCATGACGAGAAATCCAACATTATGTCGGCCGCTGAAATGATCAACGAAAGGGTGAACGAGCTTGTTGAAGTGATTCGACAATTTGAAGAAACGGCTGCCATGTTGGAAAACAATGTCGCAACCGCTAAACGTGTGGTCTCTCAAACTGCCGGGCAAATGATCGAAGTGATTCGAGAGTGTGAGCGCGGGGCGATTACATCACTCGAGACAACGCGCGCGGCAAGACTCGAGACAATTAACTCCGCCATCCAGGACGCCGAGTCTCTTCTCAAACAAATGAAGCAAGCGGTTGAGTTTGCTAAAAATCTTACAGAAAGAAGCTCGAGCTCGGATATAATGAAGAACAAGGAAACTTTGAAGCAGCGATTTGAAGTGTTGCGTAAAATTGAAGTTCCAAAACATGATGCGATCTCATTCGTCAAATTTACCGCTGCTTCTGAATTAAGGGACTTGAAATTAGGTTTTATTGAGACAACACCAAAGGTAGGCGGAAAGCGATTAATCCTTGAAGGATTGAAGCAGAGTCTGCAGGCAGGTGTAAAAGCAGAGTTTATGTTATGTCTCCAAACATATGAAGGGAAGATTATTAACCAGCCTGACTTGAAAGATCAAGTTGAAGTTCTGATTGAACCCGCTAAAGATGTTACAAATGTGATTGTTAGGAAGAGAGAGGACGGTAATCTTCAGCTGAAATTTATTCCAGTAGCACCGGGTGCCTACAGCATTGACGTGAAGATCAATAAACTTCCAGCCTGTTCATTTGCTGTGCAGGTGAAAGAACGTCAACTTGTTGTTGCTGGCGAGTTGGAATTAAAATTATTCCCAGGAGACGTCATGAGCGGAGATTTCTATCAAATCGCTGTTAACACAGAAGGCAAGATGGTTGTAGCAGATCAGGATGGCCACTGTGTTTATGTATTCGATAGAGATGGTAACTGTTTAAGGAAACTTGGTGGTAAAGGAACAAATTCTGGACAATTTGACAGCCCAGCTGGTGTTTCATTTCTAAATGACAACGAGATTCTTATTGCAGATGAAGGGAATCATAGAATACAACACATTAATATCCAGACAGGAACTGTTGTGGAAAGCTTTGGAAAATATGGAAGATATAGAGGAGAGTTTAAGTATCCAGTTGACGTTTGTTTAAATGATGAAGGACACATTGTTGTAACCGAAGGTTTAGGTGATAGGATACACGTGTTGTCAAAGCATGGAGGCACTATTTCCATATTTAGAGGCAGCGATCCTGAGAAACTCGAGAATCCAACAAGCTGCATCGCTTACAAAAACATGTTTCTTGTCGCAACTAATTTTGGCAGTTGTATTAAAGTTTTCGATCAGTCAGGAACTTTCTTGTACAAGTTTGGAGGACAAGGGAATCAAGACGGACAATTTAGGTGGTCGCGAGGCCGAGGTTTCCTTTTAGAC
>JAHPZR010020050.1:0-7500 GCA_019787425.1 Platygyra sinensis
CTACGACAAAAAATCGGCTAGTGTGCCACGGCCTTAAGCTGTGTTCACACTCGGCTGAAACATGATTAGTCTGATCACGAATGAACATGTTTTGTTATGAAAAGTGTCAGACATCAGACAGTGCATTACATGAATCATGGTTGAAACATGATTATTCTGAGCATGATTAAAACAACCTTGCAGGGTATTTTCAATCACAGTCAGACCAAACACATTCGAACTGGTGGATGGCTGCAGAGAGGAGGTGAGAGCCCAAAAGAACCAAAATTGGGGCTATTATATGGCCAAATGTCCAGTTGAAATCTGGGCCATTGAAGTATTACAATGGCAAATTATAAGCAATGGGTAGAAAACAGAAAATTTCAGGGAAAATTGCCGCAAAACTTAATGGAGTGTAAAAATTTATACGAGTACCAGGGAACAGCATAAATTATATAGCCAAGCATGAAACATGTTTAATACCAACATCTGATGTGAACAATGCAATAACAAACATGTTTCAACCATGTTTACTCTAATCATGTTTCGGCTTTAATGTGAACACCCTTTGTACTATGCCTTGAGATAATCATAGAAATCACATTGGAAATTTTTAATCAGTCATTTCTCTAGAATCCAGTTTCTTGAAAATGTAGATAAGCTTTTAAAATTATTCCGCCTGTAACAAACTGCCATTCTTAACTCTATAACGACACTTAGATTTAGATTTAGATAGTCATTCACAAGTTGTCATCATTGATCTTTTCTGTCCTATCGAAGTAACATGACTTTTCCTGGCTGAGGTTTCCATTTACTATGATGTCAGCTTTTTAATAAGATCAAATTCAAAATCAGCAGACACATAAATAAATTGACAAACAAATCACTTTAATTAATTACCTTAACAATCCAAGGACTAGTAGTATGAGCCATGATTTCACGCTCCTCCCAAAAGAATGCAGAATCGGATCTCTTGATCTATGTAATGAGCAAGAGTGGCAATTAATTAAAACAATTAACATATATCACCCCATATTACATATATCCACTTTTCTAGGACAGGACAGAACAAGCCTGTTCATCTCAATCTTACAGAAAATTAAACCTGCTATATGGACACCTTGGCAATACAGACAGTGAGATAACAGTTCATATGGTGGATGGTGGATGGTGCAGTCACGATTCTAGCAGTTGCAAGGGTAACCATGTCCGACACTTTCAATTGAGTACAATTTTATCTAGAGACAACTACCAACAAATAAAAAATAAAGGTTTAATTCTCACATTGAATGCCATTTGTCTGCCCACAAGAGGAATCACTGGACACAAATGCAATTATGACAAGAAATGTGCAAAATGTTCGGAGAAGGGCAAAAGAAGTTAATTTTCTGTGCAGAACAACTACAGGTCATAGTTGCAGTAGTATTTTATGACACACTGCTTTATGTGCAACTTGTAATAACAATATTTAGGTGGACCGAGACTGAAATTGAATTAAAACCGGCCAGTTAATGTTGAAAATAATCACTTTTGCTACTACTACTTAAAATTTTATATACTAATGATCCTTGAGAATTACAATGAATAAATGATTGATTTCCAGTGCAGAAGACATGTTGGGAGTCTAACAAAACATTTTTTGTAAAGTATTAATACGCTTAAAGAGAAGATCTCATTTTATTTCCATTCCACTCCCCTTCAAACTGTATCTCCTTAGCTATGCAAAAATTATTGCTAAGGGCTGTAAATCCAGCTAATAACACTACAATTGCAGGGAAAATACGAGCACATTAAAGGCTTTATTTTGCGGGTAGGTGAACACAAAATCAACAGAAAATAAGCATAAATCAACATTCTCAATTTATCCCAGGTATTTAAGGAATTGAAACCAGGGTCGACTTTTTTCGCTAATTTGTTTACAACGTAATAGTCGTACATTAAAGATCTAGGGTTGGTATCAGAGGCATGTCTCTAGAACTCAACAAGTAAGCTTCACCAGTTCAAAGCATTATTATTTAACTAAATCCTGATCGCAAACAGCAACCATATGGGAAAGTGTACATTTTTGTACAGGCGAATCAAGTCGACAGAAGTCCGACGGCGAAAGTCACATTAATTAACGGCTTGTTCAGAAAGCCACAGCTTTTAAAAGGAGCAGATGACCTCAAAGGAAAGGGCATCCTTTGAGGATCCAACTCTAAAACACAAGGAAAGTGTTCGCGGCAACTGCAGTAATTTAAAATTCACATAAATTCAAGTTCATGAATTTGTCATGGATGATCTTAAAATTAAAATCTGTGCTAGCTGCAGAACTAGCTTTGTAGTTACAACGACATGAAGAAATCTAAGTTAAGTTGTCTCTAAATTTTTAACAAAGTGAAATGTAATTTCAACGCTTAAAGCTTTTACAGCGAAAAAAACAGTTTGCTGTTTTTCACCCTTGACTAAAGCAGTTAAACTTTATAATTTAGCTCCATAACCACGCAGAGGCTCTGTAACACTTACATTGTCTCCAGAGTTCTGCCATGCACTTACCATCTCAAATTTGCTCAAAAGCTTCATAGCATATACTTTTTTCGATGCTTTGTGCCTCACCTGAATAGGAAAAAAAAATCCGAAAAGTTTTCTCTTTTTTTCAACAAGCGAAACAGCTCGAATGATAAAGCTCGTATTTGATAGCATCGTATCGTCAATAAAATATCCGCGTCTCCTTGATGATTCATCTGCTGTCGCTTAGGCAAAGGAAATTGCTTTTATCGAGGGGCCGAACGTACAAATTTACTTTGTTTACAAGAAAAATAAGAAATTAATATCATACTTAAAGCAAGATTCGCTCTCCAGAATATTATTTATCGTCCATAAAGGTAAAAGTACAAAATGATTTACTGACCAACTGAACTTCGCCAAATGCACCGCGTCCTATGACTTTCACGATCTGAAAGTCCTTGGCATTCATGCGACACTCTTCTATTACTTTACATGGCTTCTCATCTGAAAGGCAATTAAAGCTATCTTAGTATAGGCCTCTCAGGAACCGTTAAAAGCAAATATTAAGCTTACATCTTTGTAAGAAGTTTTCGACGTTCTTGTTTCGTCTGAGGGCTGGAAAGTCACAATCACACACCAACGACTGGATGCCATCCTAAAAAACAGAACAAAAAAACTTTGAGTTGCCTGACAGTGAGGCAATTGAATAAAGCATCATTTCACTTACCAAAAGCCCTTCAATGTATAGTTCGTTCCGAGGATTTCGGACGTAACCCTCGAGATTTTCTCTCCTCTTTCGCTCTTCCATGTTGCCCGCAATTCAAGCTCTTGACGATTCCAACTAAACACTATCCGCCAGGGGCAAAAATCATTCCTTCTCCAACCAAAGACATCTAAATGGAGGCAATCGACCTCAAAATCGGTGAATTCCAAGATTGCTTCACCAGACGAACTTCTCAAACCTTACCACTGTTGACATTACTTTCAAACATGGCTGAAGTTCGAAATGGTGGAAACTGAATAATAGGGGGTGTTTAGTCACGTGACCACAGAGGCCGACCTTCCCTCGATTATGACCTTTAGTTCCTTTTTCGAACGTGATTCTTTATTTCTTTATCCGTATTCTCCCACTATATCACTTTAATCTCCTCTCCTATGCGTCGTTTAGTTGGTAATCTTGAGTGTCACAGAAGTTCCCTTCCGATTTAATATTACGTCACTTCTTTTCGTACTGACCTTATCAAGTAAAAGGAAGCCCTTTGTGATCCCATCCGTAAAAGTCTTTAGGCAATGAGGTTTTGGTTTAATAAATCTGTAGGTAAGACTAATCTTGAATAGAATTTATTTAGCATAGGACAAATTAAAATTAATATTTTTCGAATCGGGAAAAAATTTAAACTAGAGTTAAATTGATTCTGTTTGTTCCATACATGTACAGCAAAAGTGAGTCACATTCCTTGTTCACGAAAACGTCCACGACCATCGTCCACGATCGACGCCCTTGGCAAGAAATAAATAATTTATCATTTCAACTCATATTGATCTAAATTACTACGGCTATTAATTTCGGGTTATTTCGAATTCGAAAGTAACGCAATTTGAAAGTTGCGCTTTTGAAAGCTAAGGCCGTTCAGAAATTCCCTGTTCTATTAAAATGGAAATGAGTTAAGCAAGTGACGCCCCTTTTGCGCTTGGCGTTTTCAGACTGTTATAACAACCGCGCTGAAAACACAATATGTTTCGGGCAAAAAGTCTCTAGAAGCATTCACTCGAAATTTAAATGTTGCCTTGGTTTTGAAGTAGCTGATAAGATGCTATCTGTTCTGCGGTTTGACTTCTTGAGCGGTCGTATTGAAATCAGTATTGGGTTCGAAGCTTTCCTCGGACTAAGTGTGAGTATATTTAACAGTGACTTCATCATTATGTTTAAAATGCGTTCAGTCGTTAAGTCATGTCACCAGAAACCGTCGAAGCATTACAGAAGAAATTGCTATTTACGTCCGCACAAAAAAAATACGTAAATCAAGTTTTTGTCAAATCCCTTCACTTTTAATAATCGAGAAACGAGCTCTTTGAGAGCGCAGCGAGACGCCCTGTCTATATGGAGGTTGAAATAATCCAGGAAAACTTGCATGCGCATGCTCAGGACGCCTCCATTTTCTCTACAAAATCAAAGGAAATGATATGGCAGAATTTTGGGGTGCGCACCTAGCGCCGATCTAACAATTAGGAACGCCAGAACAACCGTCAAAAAGGTCAACATAACCTTAATCTGCTATAATAAAAAAATTCAAATTTCCTCGATTGTGATTGGTTTAAAAATCTCCTATTTTTCACTGATTCATTTGCCAAGTTTTCTCAGTTCATGACTTAGTTTTTGAGCCCGCAATGAAAACGCCAAAAAAAGGGGAAAAGCCCAACTTCAAGAGTAATTTTCTCGCAAATAACAAGAAAAGGGGAGAAATAACTACACAAACTTAGCTTAGTATGTTAGGCTTCCCAAAAAAGTGTTGGAAAAACCGATGATTTTGGCCTTCAGTTCTCCTTTAAATGAACCAACCTCAATTTTACAGCGACATTAAACAATTTACGCCTTCTTTATCAATCTTTTAATGTAAACTTTCCCTTTCTTTCATAACTTGGCTATTCTTTTCTCCGAGATTGTAATTCTATGATTATTTGGTCACAAGACTTCGTGTCGTCCAATTCGGTCTGTAATCATACTCGTGATAAACAAATCGCACTCCCCCCGCGCGGTCATCCGATTTTGTTAGATCACTCCACTGGGTCCTATTACCATTACAAATTGACGGCCAAACCGCATAACGTTAGCTATTATCTGCTAATCGCGTAATTCATGATGGAAACATGTGCATGGGAAACACATGAAAGTTCCTCAAGTTCCTGGAATCAGTATTGACCACTCCCAGGACAATCTTTGCAGCAAAAAATCTTAAGTTCATTTCCATAAAATCTATGAGATTGAATTCTTTTTATCGCACTGTATTTCAGGCTTTATTAATTTTTAGCCCCTCTTTGATCATTTTCACCTATTAAAGACTTCAGTTAAAGTACTGGAAACTTTGTGTTTTAAACATATTTTTAGCCAGAGGAAGTTCTGAAATATTACTATGATTTATCATGGCTGCAGTCCCTCGATATTTAAATGAGAAAACGGTTATTTGTACTTTCTTACTCGCTCGCTTTCTCACTTTGCTTTGTTTCTAATTAAGAAGGCGCTCCACTGGACACCAGAGAGTAGGCGCAAGCGGGTAGACCCAAAATTTACGTCAAAGCACTGTCGAGACAGAGATGAGGGCTCTGGGTCACAGATGGAGCTCCATCCAAAGACTGACCGAGTACGGACAACTGTGGAGGTCCTTTGCTGCTGCCCTGTATGCCAGTGCATGGGCATGGCCGGCTGGCAGTGAGTGAGTGAGTGACTTGCTAGGGTCAAACGACGAAAATTTTACGAGAGAACTCCGCCATCTATAGTTGACAGTAAATTTATTTGCAGTTCACGCTCTACTGAAGCTTCCACGATGTACGGCCTTGTCCTCCAGTGAAGACTTGAATACATAAGTTACTGAGAGGAGGGCAGATTGAAACGGTTATCAGAGTGCATTTCTTCCAATAATGCCTTCAGCAGAGTCGTTATGTTCATATGGAGAATACATTATGTTTTGATACTGGTTTCTAGAGGACCCCAGAGCGGTTTTTCAATTGAGTGTCCAGCGAAAGTGATCAGGCAAATGATATGGTTTTGATTTTACCACAATTTGAGATTGGTTGAGTAGTTCAATTGGCAAAATAATTCAGGATGATTTGGTTTGGGTTTTCAGTTTACGAGGCTCAATTGAAAACTGCTCCATTTAAATGATTACTAGATTATTAACTACCCACATTAACTTCAAATGACCAAACAAAAAGAAATGGCTGAATTAAACAAAACATGACAAAAAACCCTTTGTCTTAGAAATTTACAACTCATAAAATCTGACGTGAGTGGTTTGAACATTTTTCCCCCGATTAGAAATTATCGATCTCAGCTAATATGACACTGTTCCCGTGTTCAGTTACAAGTATCTAGAATTAAATTAACTAATTACAGAGGCAATTCGCAAAAAGGTACTAATTATTTCCTGTTAATTTAGGTAATGTGGCTAAGTTCAGCCATTTCCTCGTTTTTGCGAAACCGGCCAAACTTGGACAGATACAAACGGCATCAGGAAACCGTATTTCATGCATGTATCGACAAAAAAAGCCTCTGAAAAAAAATATCTCTGAAATCTAAAAGAAGAGTTCTTCTCTTTGAGTGCCTTCAGCTAAGTCTGTAGAGTTCCCGCCGAAATGACAAATGTGATGTATTGGTGTTTGCGCAAAATAACAGCAAAAATGCTAATATCGTTAACTAGCCTTTAAACCAGACCTTATCCCTCAATAATGACGCAGTGCCTATTAAAAGAGCTTATCTTCCTACGTATCTACAAGTTTTTTACTTGACCAAATGGTGACATATTCATATAGTTCCCCTGAGCTCCACGAGTTCCCATTAATTTTGCTTGCTTTCTAACTCTCTGATTCAACTTCTGACAGACCGCTGTGGTAGTCCTGAAGATTTTATCCTCCAAAATTTCTACGTGTCCTATTTTCTATAGGACTGGGCTCAAAGAAGAAGGAAGTGAAAAGCCATCCAAGTCATTAGTTAGTTTTTAATCTTGTAAAACGGCTGCGTCAGCGATAATAGATCGTTTTCATGTGACGTCATCGATTTCTAAAATCTAAAACTCAAAATCCACCAATGCTTTTTATCCTCATCACGTATAAGAGGCGGCATATTTCATATCTGTTTACAATTTTACAGCTCAATAGCGTGCTTTGTTTGGAAACCAGAGCATTTTGAATTTCCGAGTTATGGAGGTGCTTGACACAAGGCTACGATCGACTTTGTTGAAAAACATATACTTATCTCATGATTTTGAGTCCTTTTAGAAGTTAGAGCATTAGGAAAAGTGCTTATGTTAATGTTTGATT